>CM038796.1:196480582-196565578 GCA_021764765.1 Vicia sativa
AAAAAAACATTGGTAAAAGGCTAAATATCTATACCAATGAAAAATTATTTCGCTTACTATAATTTGTTATACCAATGTGATTTTGTTGTTTCAATATCTTATACCAATGGAAAATTTCAGGACTTGGTCAAAATTTTAGAGTTATAGTTAATGTTAATTTCACTATTTTATAATTTTATCCATCAATTATTTCCGTTAGAATAGACGTAATTAGTCGTTGGTATATGTATTTTTTACAAATATATCATTCCTAAAATGTTTTTTTAATAATATAAATTTTGACAATAATTTCAATATGCACCACATCATGAGAAAGATAACAGATCATGAGAAATAGCTTGCCGAATGAGCATAAACTCCTCACATTAAGCTACAAACGACTTCTACTATTGATCTAGCCATAATAATTGATTTCACTTGTTTGATCTCTTCCCAACAACTAAAACAAAATTAATACATAAGAGCATAAAATGCATTAGGATATAGATTTCACATAATTAGTTTTGGAAAAACATAAATGATAGCACAAATGCATGATTGATGTATGTATCACGTAACCTTACCCAATATGATTCTTCACTTAGGTAAAGGAGACACATAGAGTGTTGAATAAAATTAAATACAAGCAAAAGGAAGAAAAAGATATATTCTCTTGGGATGAGAAAAGTCCATTTCTTGGATCTCCAATACCTTGAAAATGTCTAGCATTTTTATAACGCATTTCTATGTAGCATTTATATCTTTGTATGTTGGTCTCTATATATAACCCATTTGTATCATCTTTGTTATTGTCTTGTTTATGTCTTCAAATTGGTCTCAGAGCCAACGCTAACATGATGAATCGGATGCCACTACCACAACTATCAAAATCAAATTATGAAAATTGGAGTATCTAGATGAAGGAGCTTCTTGGATCTCTAGATGCGAGAAGTAACAAGGATGGGTTTGTAGAATCGATACAACGGGTACACCTCACCTAGATCAAGGCGTTGAAAGAGACGTGTGAAAGACAAAACAACATTGTACATGTTGTTTAGGGTTGTTGATGAATCAACCTTTGAGAAGATTGTTGGTTTGACTAGGTCGAAAGCAGTGTGGGACACCTTTGAAAGAGCGTTCAGAGGAGCAGACAGATTTAAGCAAGTTCGCTTGCAAACTCTTTGAGGTGAATTAGAAATAATGAAGATGAAGGAGACGAAGTCCGTGTCGGACTATGTAACGCGTATGCAAATGGTAGAAAACAAACTGAGTCAAAATGGAGAAGCATTGAGTGATGCTCGTGTTGTGGAAATGATTTTGAGATCTTTGACAAACAAGTTTGAAAATATAGTATATGCAATAGAAGAATTGGAAAAAAATTTGAGATTTACTGTAGAAGAAGTTGCAAGTTCTCTCGAAGTACCAAAACAACACAAGATGAAGACGAAGGAGGAGGCATCATATGATGCAAAACAAAACAAGGATCTCGCCAGAGACGAAAATGCACTTTTCTCTAAAACATTCTACGGGAGAGGACGTGGCCGTGAAGAACGCGATGGTGGTCAAAGTTATCAAAATAACAACTTTAAAAGAGGACAATCAAGCCAACAAAATTGGTGTGGCAGAGGACGTGGTCAAAGAGGTGGTCGAACAAACTACCTAAACATTAAATGTTACAAATGAAACAAATAAGGGCACTATGCGAAGGACTGTAATTCCTATAATTTCTATAACTGTGGAAAAGTGGGACATCTTGTAAAAGATTGTCGTCTTAGAAAGAAGGTGAAAGAGACAACAAACTTTGCCCTAGAGACAAGTTCAAATGAAGGTTTTTTACTAATGACTCAAAAGGAAGTAGACATAGAAAATGATACTATATGGTATCTTGACTCAGGAGCAAGTAACCCTATGTGTGGTGATAAACACTTATTTAGAGAGATTGAAAAAATTAAAGATGGCCATGCATCTTTCGGAGATGCGTTTAAAATAAAGGTCGAAGGAAAGGGCACAATCTGTTATGTGTAGAAGGATGACTTGATTGGGTCAATCCAAGATGTATATTATGTACCAGATCTCAAAAACAAACATATTGAGTCTGGGACAATTAACTGAGAGGGGATATTTGATTCTCATGAAAGATCAAACGTTGCACCTCAAAGATAAGTCTGGACATCTGGTCGCTGAAGTCGAAATGGAGAAGAATCGAATGTACAAGTTGAATATGTTAATTCCTAAAAACTACACAATTTTTTGTGTGAATCATAAATATAAGCAATTATTTTTATTTAATATTTTAAATTATTAATTCTTAAAAACTACACCATTTTTTGTGTGATTAAGTAGTTTAATAGTTTTACTCACACTCTTTAAAGTCATTCATATTAAATTGACATAAATTGAGCATGACATAAATTAATTAAAATGTATTTCAAATGAAAATAACAAATGCGTGAGATTGTGTAAAATGAACGAATTATGAAGTGCTTCATACTAGTATTTAAATAGTTTTCTCATATTTTTAATATATTGCATTTTCTTTGTTAATGTTTTTACAATAACTCCTTATAAGTATCTTACGTTGTATTTCAATTATCTTTTTATTATTATTATTATTATTTATTATTATTATTATTATTATTATTATTATTATTATTATTATTATTATTATTATTATTATTATTATTATTATGTTAGAACTTAAAAAAAGTGTAGCGATTAAGTTTTTCATTTTTAAAAGATATTATTTTGATATTTTATTTCCTTGTATTTTGTTCTTCACTTTTATATTAATGTTTTTAATGTCTTTTGCTTAATTATTCGTAAAGAAAAGAAAACAAATAATTGGTGCCAAATAATAATTTAGAACAATTTGTTGTGCTTATTAAACATGAGTTGAATTATAAATTAGACATCTAATTAAATCTTAAACTTAATGTTTTTATGTATATTTATCTAGTTTAGTGATTAAGCTATGTCATAGTTTTATTATGAAAGAAAATAATAGTTTTATTATATTTTGAAGAGAAAATATAATTTATATTACAACCTTAAATATATAGAGATAAATAATATTAAAGTGTAACCATGTTTTTTTTCTAGTTCACATTATATGTTTTTTTAATTATTATTCTCTTCTATTTATTGAAAAATATAAAGAATTCATTTTAAATTTTTTTAATACATGTAGAGAATTATGGTTTTGCTATTCAAAAAGGTATAGCGGCACAACTTGTTTCTTGTTTGTCTTCTATTTCAGTATTGATTAATTTGTTTATTAAAAAAATAAAACTAAAAAAAATAGTTTTTAAAATATTCTTAAGTAATTTTGAAAAATAAATTTATTTTTCTTATATATTTATTTTAATATTAGATTTAAATAATCTTTAAAATTTTTTCAAAAGAATGATCTATAAGTTTTATGTTAATAACACATTCAATGTCTTGTCAATATTTATTGTACTAAAATATAAATATCATGTAATCTTCTTTACACTTGGTAAACAAAATATCCTCAATAAAAATGTTATATGTTATTGAATCTATTAGAGTGAATTTGTCTTTAACCAAAAAATATTCCGTTCATATTTTATTCAATGGTTTCTAAAATATGTGTAAAATGGAGTCATCCTTTAAATGTTAAACCTATTAATATTTATTATTTTCAATAATATCTAAAGGATTATTTATAATTGGGAATAGTGTAACTCCAACCTATCCGAATCCTTACAACCATTGAATAAAATCATAGGTATTATGACCGTACTTATATCACAAATACATTATTATTGTTTGAATAAAATTTGATATATGTCTAGTAACTCATTATCATTGTTATTGTTAGATGAAATTTGCATAATTTATAGTTTTGGCATTTATATATGTCTCTCATTCTCCACGTACTAAAACAAAATAGGAAAATAAATTAATGTCTAAATTTATATATAAGATTTTAAATAATATCAATGGATCGAATGCAACATCAATTAGCATTATCATCTCCATATTCCCTAATAAATTCTTTTATATGTTCTTTAATATTTTAAATTATTTTGTTCTATGGGTATTTGTAGCCAACCCTACAATCAACCAAACAATATTAAAATAAAGAATTAAATTATTTTTCCTTTTGATGGTATTTGTAGCCAACCCCTACAATCAACCAGAAATAATATTAAAATAAAGACAGTTAAAATCTAAATTTAGATTTTGCATAACAACAACTAATTTTAGCATGCACTCACTACAAGAAATTTGACATATACCAACCGCAAAAATCAATGGACAAAGGTAAAAAAAACATTGGTAAAAGGCTAAATATCTATACCAATGAAAAATTATTTCGTCTACTATAATTTGTTATACCAAGTGCAATTTGTTGTTTCAATATCTTATACCAATGGAAAATTTCAGGACTTGGTCAAAATTTCAGAGTTATAGTTAATGTTAATTTCACTATTTTATAATTTTATCCATCAATTATTTCCATTAGAATAGGACGGAATTAGTCGTTGGTATATGTATTTTTTTACAAATATATCATTCCTAAAATGTTTTTTTTAATAATATAAATTTTGACAATAATTTTAATAAGCATCATATCATGACAATGATAACAGGATCAAGAGAAATAGCTTGGTTGAATGAGCATAAACTCCTCACATTAAGCTACAACGATTTCCTCTACTATTGATCTAGCCATCGTAATTGGATTTCACTTGTTTGATCTCTTCCCAACAACTATAACAAAATTAATACATAAGAGCATAAAATGCATTAGGATATAGATTTCACATAATTAGTTATGGAAAAAACATAAATGATATCACAAATGCATGATTGATGTATGTATCAGTAACCTTAGCCAATATGATTCTTCACTTAGGTAAAGGGACACATAGAGTGTTGGAATAAAATTAAATACAAGCAAAAGGAAGAAAAAATGATATATTCTCTTGGGATGAGAAAAGTCCATTTCTTGGATCTCCAATTTCTTGAAAATGTCTAGCATTTTTTATACTGCATTTCCTATGTAGCATTTATATCTTTGTATGTTGGGTCTCTCTATATATAACCCATTTGTATCATCTTTGTTATTGTCTTGTTTCTGTCTTCAAATTGGTCTCAGAGCCAATGGCGAACATGATGAATCAGATGCCACTACCACAACTATCAAAATCAAATTATGAAAATTGGAGTATCTAGATGAAGGAGCTTCTTGGATCTCTAGATGCGTGAGAAGTAACAAGGGATGGGTTTGTAGAATCAACTGATACAACTGGGTACACCTCAGTCTAGATCAAGGCGTTGAAAGAGACGTGTCGAAAGACAAAACAACATTGTACATGTTGTTTAGGGTTGTTGATGAATCAACCTTTGAGAAGATTGTTGGTTTGACTAGGTCGAAAGCAGTGTGGGACACCTTTGAAAGAGCGTTCAGAGGAGCAGACAGATTTAAGCAAGTTCGCTTGCAAACTCTTTGAGGTGAATTAGAAATAATGAAGATGAAGGAGACGAAGTCCGTGTCGGACTATGTAACGCGTATGCAAATGGTAGAAAACTAACTGAGTCAAAATGGAGAAGCATTGAGTGATGCTCGTGTTGTGGAAATGATTTTGAGATCTTTGACAAACAAGTTTGAAAATATAGTATATGCAATAGAAGAATCGGAAAAAAAATCAAGAGTTACTGTCGAAGAAGTTACAAGTTCTCTCGAAGCACACAAACAACGCAAGGTGAAGACGAAGGAGGAGGCATCATATGATGCAAAATAAAACATGGATCTCGCCAAAGAAGAAAATTCACTCTTCTCTCAAAAACTCCGTGGGAGAGGACGTGGCCGTGGCGAACGTGATGGTGGTCAAAGTTATCAAAATAACAACTTTAAAAGAGGACAATCAAGCCAACAAAACGGGCGTGGTCGAACAAACTACCTAACCATTAAATGTTACAAATGAAACAAATAGGGGCACTATGGGAAGGACTGTAATTCCTATAATTTTATAACTGTGATAAAGTGGGACATCTTGAAAAATATTGTCGTTTTAGAAAGAAGGTGAAAAAGACAACAAAATTTTCCCTAGAGACAAGTTCGAATGAAGGTTTTCTACTAATGACTCAAAAGGAAGTAGACATAGAAAATGATACTATATGGTATCTTGACTCAGGGAGCAAGTAACCCTATGTGTAGTGACAAACACTTATTTAGAGAGATTGAAAAAATTAAAGACGGCCATGCATCTTTCGGAGATGCGTTTAAAATAAAGGTCGAAGGAAAGGGCACAATCTGTTATTTGCAAAAGGATGACTTGATTAGGTCAATCCAAGATGTATATTATGTACCAGATCTCAAAAACAAACATATTGAGTCTGGGACAATTAACTAAGAGGGGATATTTGATTCTCATAAAAGATCAAACGTTGCACCTCAAAGATAAGTCTGGACATCTGGTCGCTGAAGTCGAAATGGAGAAGAATCGAATGTACAAGTTGAATATGTTAATTCCTAAAAACTACACAATTTTTTTGTGTGAATCATAAATATAAGCAATTATTTTTATTTAATATTTTAAATTATTAATTCTAAAAACTACACCATTTTTGTGTGATTAAGTAGTTTAATAGTTTTACTCACACTCTAAAGTCATTCATATTAAATTGACATAAATTGAGCATGACATAAATTAATTAAAATGTATTTCAAATGAAAATAACCAATGTGTGTGAGATTGTGTAAAATGAACGAATTATGAAGTGCTTCATACTAGTATTTAAATAGTTTTCTCATATTTTTAATATATTGATTTTCTTTGTTAATGTTTTTACAATAACTCCTTATAAGTATATTACATTGTATTTCAATTATCTTTATTATTATTATTATTATTATTATTATTATTATTATTATTATTATTATTATTATTATTATTATTATTATTATTATTATTATTATTATTATTATTATTATTATTATTATTATTATTATTGTGTTAGAACTTAAAAAAGATGTGTAGCGATTAAGTATTTCATTTTTAAAAAAGTTATTATTTTGATATTTTATTTCCTTGTATTTTGTTCTTCAGTTTTACGTTAATGTTTTTTAATGTCTTTTGCTTAATTATTCATAAATGAAAAGAAAACAAAAATAATTGGTGCCAAATAATAATTTAGAACAATTTCTTGTGCTTATTAAACATGAGTCGAATTATAAATTAGACATCAAATTAAATCTTGAACTTCATGTTTTTATGTTTATTTATCTAGTTTAAGTGATTAAGCTATGTCATAGTTTTATTATGAAAGAAAATAATAGTTTTATTATACTTTGAAGAGAAAAATATAATTTATATTACAACCTTAAATATATAGAGATAAATAATATTAAAGTGTAACCATGTCTTTTTTTTTTCTAGTTCACATTATATGTTTTTGTAATTATTATTCTCTTCTATTTATTGAAAAATATAAAGAATTCATTTTAAATTTTTTTAATACATGTAGAGAATTATGGTTTTGCTATTCAAAAAGGTATAACGACACAACTTGTTTCTTGTTTGTCTTCTATTTCAGTATTGATTAATTTGTTTATTAAAAAAATAAAACTAAAAAAAATATAGTTTTTAAAATATTCTTAAGTAATTTTGAAAAATAAATTTATTTTTCTTATATAAAATACTTTATTTTAATATTATATTTAAATTATCTTTAAAATCTTTTTCAAAAGAATGATCTATAAGTTTTATGTTAATAACACATTCAATGTCTTGTCAATATCTATTGTACTAAAATATAAATATCATGTAATCTTCTTTACACTTGGTAAACAATATATCCTCAATAAGAAATGTTATAGGTTATTGAATCTATTAGAGTGAATTTGTGTTTAACCAAAAAAATATTCCCGTTCATATTTTATTCAATGGTTTCTAAAAATATGTGTAAAATGGAGTCATCCCGTTAAATGTTAAACCTATTAATATTTATTATTTTCAATAATATCTAATGGATTATTTATAATTGGGAATAGTGTAACTCCAACCTATCTGAACTGCCTTACAACCGTGGAATAAAATCATAGGTATTATGGACAGGTACTTATATCACAAATACATTGTTATTGTTAGAATAAAATTTGATATATGTCTAGTAACTCATTATCATTGTTATCATTAGATGAAATTTGCATAATTTATAGTTTTGGCATTTATATATGTCTCTCGTTCTCCACGTACTAAAACAAAATAGGGAAAATAAATTTAATGTTTAAATTTATATATAAGATTTTTAAATAATATCAATGGATCTGAATGCAACATCAATTATCATTATCATCTCCATATTCCCTAATAAATTCTTTTATATGTTCTTTAATATTTTTAAATTATTTTGTTCCCTGTGGGTATTTGTAGCCAACCCCTACAATCAACCAGAAACAATATTAAAATATAGAATTTAATTATTTTTTTCCTTTTTGATGGTATTTGTAGCCAACCCTTACAATCAACAAGAAATAATATTAAAATAAAGACAGTTAAAATCTAAATTTAGATTTTGCATAACAACAACTAATTTTAGCATGCACTCACTACAAGAAATTTGACATATACCAACCGCAAAAATCAATGGACAAAGGTAAAAAAAAAACATTGGTAAAAGGCTAAATATCTATACCAATGAAAAATTATTTCGTCTACTATAATTTGTTATACCAAGTGCAATTTGTTGTTTCAATATCTTATACCAATGGAAAATTTCAGGACTTGGTCAAAATTTCAGAGTTATAGTTAATGTTAATTTCACTATTTTATAATTTTATCCATCAATTATTTCCGTTAGAATAGGACAAAATTAGTCACTGGTATATGTATTTTTTTACAAATATATCATTCCTAAAATGTTTTTTTTTAATAATATAACTTTTGACAATACTTTTAATAAGCATCACATCATGACAATGATAACAGGATCATGAGAAATAGCTTGGTTGAATGAGCATAGACTCCTCGCATTAAGCTACTACGACTTCCTCTTGATCTAGCCATCGTAATTGGATTTCACTTGTTTTATCTCTTCCCAACAACTATAAAAAAATTAATACATAAGAGCATAAAATGCATTAGGATATAGATTTCACATAATTAGTTATGGAAAAAACATAAATGATATCACAAATGCATGATTGATGTATGTATCAACAGAACCTTACCCAATATGATTCTTCACTTAAGTAAAGGGAGACACATAGAGTGTTGGAATAAAATTAAATACAAGCAAAAGGAAGAAAAAAAGATATATTCTCTTGGGATGAGAAAAGTCCATTTCTTGGATCTCCAATACCTTGAAAATGTCTAGCATTTTTTATACTGCATTTCCTATGTAGCATTTATATCTTTGTATGTTGGGTCTCTCTATATATAACCCATTTGTATCATCTTTGTTATTGTCTTGTTTCTGTCTTCAAATTGGCATCAGAGCCAATGGCGAACCTGATGAATCAGATGCCACTGCCATAATTATCAAAATCAAATTATGAAAATTGGAGTATCTAGATGACGGACCATCTTGGATCTCTAGAGGAGTGGGAAGTAACAAGGGATGGGTTTGTAGAATCAACTGATACAACTCGGTACACATCAGTCTAGAACAAGGCGTTGAAAGAGACGTGTCGAAAGACAAAACAACATTGTACATGTTGTTTAGGGTTGTTGATAAATCAACCTTTGAGAAGATTGTTGGTTTGACTAGGTCGAAAGCAGTGTGGGAGGAGCAGACAGAGTTAAGCAAGTTCGCTTGCAAACTCTTTGAGGTGAACTAAAAATAATGAAGATGAAGTAGACTAAGTCCGTGTCGGACTACGTAATGTGTATGCAAATCGTAGAAAACAAACCGAGTCGAAATGGAGAAGCATTGAGTGGTGCTCGTGTTGTCGAAATGATTTTGAGACCTTTGACAAACAAGTTTTAAAATATAGTATATGCAATAGAAGAATCGGAAAAAAAATTCGAGATTTACTGTCGAAGAAGTTGCAAGTTCTCTCGAAGGACACAAACAACACAAGATGAAGACGAAGGAGGAGGCATCATATGATGCAAAATAAAACAAGGATCTCGCCAGAGACGAAAATGCATTTTTCTCTCAAACATTCTATGGTGGTCAAAGTTATCAAAATAACAACTTTAAAAGAGGAAAATCAAGCCAACAAGACGGGCGTGGCAGAGGACGTGGTCAAAGAGGTGGTCGAACAAACTACCTAAACATTAAATGTTATAAATGAAACAAATAAAGGCACTATGCGAAGGACTGTAATTCCTATAATTTCTATAACTGTGGAAAAGTGGGACATCTTGTAAAAGATTGTCGTCTTAGAAAGAAGGTGAAAGAGACAATAAACTTTGCCCTAGAGACAAGTTCGAATGAAGGTTTTCTACTAATGACTCAAAAGGAAGTAGACGTAGAAAATAACACTATATGGTATCTTGACTCAGGAGCAAGTAACCCTATGTGTGGTGACAAACACTTATTTAAAGAGATTGAAAAAATTAAAGATGGCCATGCATCTTTCAGAGATGCGTTTAAAATAAAGGTCGAAGGAAAGGGCACAATCTGTTATTTGCAGAAGGATGACTTGATTAGGTCAATCCAAGATGTATATTATGTACCAGATCTCAAAAACAAACATATTGAGTTTGGGACAATTAACTAAGAGGGGATATTTGATTCTCATAAAAGATCAAACGTTGCACCTCAAAGATAAGTCTGGACATCTGGTCGCTAAAGTCGAAATGGAGAAGAATCAAATGTACAAGTTAAATATGTTAATTCCTATAAACTACACAATTTTTTGTGTGAATCATAAATATAAGCAATTATTTTTATTTAATATTTTAAATTATTAATTCTTAAAAACTACACCATTTTTTGTGTGATTAAGTAGTTTAATAGTTTTACTCACACTCTTTAAAGTCATTCATATTAAATTGACATAAATTGAGCATGAAATAAATTCATTAAAATGTATTTGAAATGAAAATAACAAATGTGTGTGAGATTGTGTAAAAAATGAACGAATTATGAAGTGCTTCATACTTGTATTTAAATAGTTTTCTCATATTTTTAATATATTGATTTTCTTTGTTAATGTTTTTTACAATAACTCCTTATAAGTATCTTACGTTGTATTTCAATTATCTTTATTATTATTATTATTATTATTATTATTATTATTATTATTATTATTATTATTATTATTATTATTATTATTGTGTTAGAACTTAAAAAAAAGTGTAGCGATTAAGTATTTCATTTTTAAAAAAGTTATTATTATGATATTTTATTTCCTTGTATTTTGTTCTTCAGTTTTACATTAATTTTTTTTAATGTCTTTTGCTTAATTATTCATAAAAGAAAACAAAACAAAAATAATTGGTGCCAAATAATAATTGAGAACAATTTCTTGTGCTTATTAAACATGAGTTGAATTATAAATTAGACATCTAATTAAATCTTAAACCTAATGTTTTTATGTTTATTTATCTAGTTTAAGTGATTAAGCTATGTCATAGTTTTATTATGAAAGAAAATAATAGTTTTATTATATTTTGAAGAGAAAAATATAATTTATATTACAACCTTAAATATATAGAGATAAATAATATTAAAGTGTAACCATGTCTTTTTTTCTAGTTCACATTATATGTTTTTTTAATTATTATTCTCTTCTATTTATTGAAAAATATAAAGAGTTCATTTTAAATTTTTTTAATACATGTAGAGAATTATGGTTTTGCTATTCAAAAAGGTATAGCGGCACAACTTGTTTCTTGTTTGTCTTCTATTTCAGTATTGATTAATTTGTTTATTAAAAAAATAAAACTAAAAAAAAATATAATTTTTAAAATATTCTTAAGTAACTTTGAAAAATAAATTTATTTTTCTTATATAAAATACTTTATTTTAATATTATATTTAAATAATCTTTAAAATCTTTTTCAAAAGAATGATCTATAAGTTTTATGTTAATAACACATTCAATGTCTTGTCAATATTTAATGTATTAAAATATAAATATCATGTAATCTTCTTTACACTTGGTAAACAAAATATCTCAATAAGAAATGCTATATGTTATTGAATCTATTAGAGTGAATTTGTCTTTAACCAAAAAATATTCCCGTTCATATTTTATTCAATGGTTTCTAAAAATATGTGTAAAATGGAGTCATCCCGTTAAATGTTAAACCTATTAATATACATTATTTTCAATAATATCTAAAGGATTATTTATAATTGGGAATAGTGTAACTCCAACCTATCTGAACTGCCTTACAATCGTTGAATAAAATCATAAGTATTATGGGCAGGTACTTATATCACAAATACATTGTTATTGTTAGAATAAAATTTGATATATGTCTAGTAACTCATTATCATTTTTATCATTGTTATTGTTAGATGAAATTTGCATAATTTTTAGTTTTGACATTTATATATGTCGCTCATTCTCCACGTACTAAAACAAATTAGGGAAAATAAATTTAATGTGTAAATTTATAAATAAGATTTTTAAATAATATCAATGGATTTGAATGCAACATCAACTAGCATTATCACCTCTATATTCCTTTTTGGGGCTATTTGTAGCCAACCCTTACGATCAATCAGAAATAATATTAAAAGAAAGACGATTAAAATCTAAGTTTAGATTTTGCATAGCAACAACAAATTTTAGCATGCACTCACTACAAGAAATTTGACATATACCAACCGCAAAAATCAATGGTTAAAGGTAAAAAAAAATCATTGGTAAAAGGCTAAATATCTATACCAATGGAAAAATTCTTCCGTTCAGGACTTGGTCAAAATTTCAGAGATATAGTTAAGGTTAATTTCACTATTTTATAACTTTATCCATCAATTATTTCCGTTAGAATAGGACGAAATTAGTTGTTGGTATATTAATTTTTTTACAAATATTTCATTCCTAAAATGTTTTTTTTAATAATATAAATTTTGACAATACTTTCAATATGCACCACATCATGAAAATGATAACAGGATCATGACAAATAGCTTTATGAATGAGCATAAACTTCTCACATTAAGCTACAAACTTCCTCTACTATTGATCTAGCATCGTAATTAGATTTCACTTGTTTGATCTTTTCCCAACAACTATAACAAAATTAATACATAATAGCATAAAATGCATTAGGATATAGATTTCACATAATTAGTTATGGAAAAAACATAAATGATAGAGTGTTGGAATAAAATTAAATACAAGCAAAAGGAAGAAGAAAAGTTATATTCTCTTTGGATGAGAAAAGTCCATTTCTTGGATCTCCAACTTCTTGAAAATGTCTAGCATTTATTATACTGCATTTCCTATGTAGCATTTATATCTTTGTATTTTGGATCTCTATATATAGAACCCATTTGTATCATCTTTGTTATTGTCTTGTTTCTGTCTTCAAATTGGCATTAGAGCCAATGGAGAGCATGATGAATCAGATGCCACTTCCACAACTATCAAAATCAAATTATGAAAATTGGAGTATCTAGATGAAGGAGCTTCTTGGATCTCTAGATGCGTGGGAAGTAATAATGGATGGGTTTGTAGAACCAACTGATACAACGGGGTACACATCGGTCCAGAACAAGGCGTTGAAAGAGACGTGATCGAAAGACAAAACAACATTGTACATGTTGTTTAGTGTTACACCCCTTTTAAATACACCGCAAATTAATATTTAAATCAGAGTTAACATAACGAAAGGGCGTCATAATTATTTAGAAACAGAAAATCTCATTCAACATGGCATGCTTTTACTGAAGAACTTTCTTTAAAATATAATTCAAAATCCAACAATATGTTCTACACAGCGGAAAATAGAACCAAAACGGAATAAACTTTAATTCATAAGTATTCCAACATAAACCAAAAGGAAACAAGTTCAATTCGATGATTCAAAAACAATCGTTCCCCAGTGTTATAACTACCAGAGCATGACACTGACACGCGAACAATCTACATAGCATAACTCGAGGCTATCCTCACCAGCTCCTAAGCGGCTAACACTTCAATCTAAAATCCTCAAAGTAAGGGTGAGATTTCATCAACAATTAAAATGCATTATACGTTTCTTTAAAACAATAAGACAATCAATACATTATTCCACCCTCATTAGTATATTCAGATTCCAGTTCACAAATACAAATCACACAGATCAATATGCATATAACAACAATAAATGAAATTATAACACTGGAAACCATCCTAACGTGTTATAATTCCACATGCAATGCAGACTCAATGCATGTGGTAGCAAAACGTGAACTAAGTCACCATCATCGATTCGTCCATAATCACCCAGACACGAATCCAGCCTCACCACCCATAATCACCTGAGAACGGTTATTGGCAATACGAGCCAAATTCCATACAATGAGAATTAACTCCACCAGAATGTATATGCATGCACATCAAAAGCATGCAACATTCAAACAAGGAACATGATAAGACAACATCATTCCATACATGGTTAACACCATCAAACATCAGTTTTGTTTTCACTGTTTTCAATTTCAATTGATCCCATTCATCACCAACAGCCATAGTACAACAGAAACAATAATTATTAAATGTTTTCTCATCCAATTAACAACAAAACTACACTTTATAATTAATAAACAATCAACCTACACCTATTAACCATTCTTATTAATTCCAATTGAGGTTTTTACGTCGGATCGTATCATTAGGGCACAACCTAGAAATTCTAATTCGAGATTCCTAACGCATCAATTCATCCTATTGATTATCAAAACCTATAAGCCATATTAATCAGACCAAATCACCCCTTACCTCGCGATGATTCTTCGAATTTCCGACGCCTTGACTTTTCCTCTTTCTCTTCTCTTCTCAAAAGCACGTAGAATGAAAACTCTAATTCTCTTCTCTTTATTCCTTTATTTAGTCCTTTTTATTATTCCAAATAATAGAAATAAATTAATTAGAATAAGTAGAGCCTTTTACTCCACACACCCTCCAATTTATCTTCACACCTCTAACACTCCCATTTATTTAATTAATTAATTAAATCCAATAATTCAAAAATACCAGTAATTAAACTTCTAATTAATTTAATAATTAAAATTCTAATTATTTAATACTTGAATTATTTGGGGTGTCACATTTAGGATTGTCGATGAATCAACCTTTG
Source organism: Vicia sativa (assembly GCA_021764765.1). Classification (NCBI taxonomy): domain Eukaryota; kingdom Viridiplantae; phylum Streptophyta; class Magnoliopsida; order Fabales; family Fabaceae; genus Vicia; species Vicia sativa. Next base: position 196,495,780 of record CM038796.1, read on the forward strand.
AGATGATTGTTGGTTTGACTACGTCGAAAGCAGTGTGGGACACCTTTGAAAGAGCGTTCAGAGGAGAAGATAGAGTTAAGAAAGTTCGCTTGCAAACTCTTTGAGGTGAATTAGAAATAATGAAGATGAAGGAGACGAAGTCCGTGTCGGACTATGTAACGCGTATGCAAATGGTAGAAAACTAACTGAGTCAAAATGGAGAAGCATTGAGTGATGCTCGTGTTGTGGAAATGATTTTGAGATCTTTGACAAACAAGTTTGAAAATATAGTATATGCAATAGAAGAATTGGAAAAAAATTTGAGATTTACTGTAGAAGAAGTTGCAAGTTCTCTCGAAGGACCAAAACAACACAAGATGAAGACGAAGGAGGAGGCATCATATGATGCAAAACAAAACAAGGATCTCGCCAGAGACGAAAATGCACTTTTCTCTCAAACATTTTATGGGAGAGGACGTGGCAGTGGAGAACGCAATGGTGGTCAAACTTATCAAAATAACAACTTTTAAAGAGGACAATCAAGCCAACAAAATGGGCGTGGCAGAGAACGTGGTCAAAGAGGTGGTCGAACAAACTACCTAAACATTAAATTTTACAAATGAAACAAATAAGGGCACTATGCGAAGGACTGTAATTCCTATAATTTCTATAACTGTGGAAAAGTGGGACATCTTGTAAAAGATTGTCGTCTTAGAAAGAAGGTGAAAGAGACAACAAACTTTGCCCTAGAGACAAGTTCGAATGAAGGTTTTCTACTAATGACTCAAAAGGAAGTAGACGTAGAAAATAACACTATATGGTATCTTGAATCAGGAGCAAGTAACCCTATGTGTGGTGACAAACACTTATTTAGAGAAATTGCAAAAATTAAATATGTCCATGCATCTTTCGGATGTGTGTTGAAAATAAAGGTCGAAGGAAATGGCACAATCTTTTATGTGCAGAAGGATGACTTGATTGGGTCAATCCAAGATGTATATTATGTACCAGATCTGAAAACAAACATATTGAGTATAAGATAATTAACTGAGAAGGGATATTTAATTCTCATGAAAGATAGAACGTTGCACCTCAAAGATAAGTTTGGACATCTGGTCGCTGAAGTCGAAATGGAGAAGAATCGAATGTTCAAGTTGAATTTGTTAATTCTTAAAAACTACTAAATTTTATGTGTGAATCGTAAATATAAGCAAATATTTTTGTTTAATATTTTAAATTATTTTTCTTAAAACTACACAATTTTTTGTGTGATTAAGTAGTTTAATAGTTTTACTCACACTCTTTAAAGTCATTCATATTAAATTGACATAAATTGAGCATGACATAAATTAATAAAAATGTACTTCAAATAAAAATAACAAATGCATGTGAGATTGTGTAAAAAATAACAAATTATGAAGCGCTTCATACTAGTATTTAAATAGTTTCTCATATTTTCTATATATTGATTTTCTTTTTAATGTTTTTTACAATAACTCTTTATAAGTATCTCACGTTTTATTTCAATTATCTTGCTTATTATTATTATTATTATTATTATTATTATTATTATTATTATTATTATTATTATTATTATTATTATTATTATTATTATTATTATTATTATTATTATTATTATTATTATTATTATTATTATTATTATTATTATTGTGTTAGAACTTAAAAAAAAATATGTAGAGATTTTATTTTTTAAAAATTTATTATTTCGATATTTTATTTCCTTATATTTTGTTCTTCAGTTTTACATTAATGTTTTTTTAATGTCTTTTTCTTAATCATTCACAAAAGAAAAGAAAGCAAGAATAATTGGTGCCAAATAATAATTTAGAACAATTTCTTGTGCTTATTAAACATGAGTTGAATTATAAATTAAACATCTAATTAAATCTTAAACTTAATGTTTTTATGCTTCAAGTCTAAAATAAGACATAAATATTTACCTAGTTTTAGTGATTAAGCTATATCATGGTTTTATTATGAAAGAAAAAAAATAGTTTTATTATATTTTGATGAGAAAAATATAATTTATATTACAACCTTAAATATATAGAGATAAATAATATTAAAGTGTAACTATGTCTTTTTTTTCTAGTTCAAATTATATGTTTTTTTAATTATCATTCTCATCTAGTTATTGAAAAATATAATGAATTCATTTTAAATTTTTCTTAATACATATAGAGAATTATGGTTTTGCTATTCAAAAAGGAATAGCGGCACAACTTATTGCCTATTTGTCTTCTATTTTAGTATTGATTTATTTTTTTAATTAAAAAATAAAACTAAAAAGATATAGTTTTTAAAATATTCTTAAGAAATTTTGTAAAAATAAATTTATTTTTCTTAAATAAAATTTTTTATTTTAATATTAGATTTAAATAATCTTTAAAGTCTTTTACAAAAGAATGACCTATAAGTTTTATGGTAACTAACACATTTAATGTCTTGTCAATATTTACTGTACTAAAATATAAATATCATGTCATCCTCTTTACACTTGGTAAAGCAAATATCCTCAATAAAAAATGTTATATGTTATTGAATCTATTAAGGTGACTTTGTCTTTAACCAAAAAATTTCCCGTTCATATTTTATTGAATGGTTTCTAAAAATCTGTGTGAAATGGAGTCATTCCTTCCAATGTTAAACCTATTAATTTTTATTATTTTCAATAATATCTAAAGGATTATTTATAATTGGGAATAGTGTAACTCCCACCTATCCCAACTGCCTTACAACCATTGACCACCTATCCCAACTGTCTTACAACCATCGAATAAAATCATAGGTATTATGGGGAGTTACTTATACCACAAATACATTGTTATTGTTATTTTTTGAATAAAATTTGATATATGTCTAGTAACTCAATATCATTGTTATCATTGTTATTGTTAGATGAAATTTGCATAATTTTTAATTTTGGCATTTATATATGTCTCTCATTCTCCACGTACTAAAACAAAATAGGGAACATAAATTTAATGTCTAAATTTATAAATAATATCAATGGATCTGAATGCAACATCAATTAGCATTATCATCTCCATATTCCCAAATAAAATCTTTTATATGTTCTTTAATATTTTTAAATTATTTTGTTCCTTTCTAAGGGTATGTGTAGCCAACCCTACAATCAACCAGAAATAATATTAAAAGGAAGACGGTCAAAATCTAAATTTAGATTTTGCATAGCAACAACAAATTTTAGCATGCACTCGCTACAAGAAATTTGACATATACCAACCGTAAAAACCAATGGATAAAGGTAAAAAAAAACATCATTGGTAAAAGGCTAAATATCTATACCAATGGAAAAATTCTTCCGTCAACTATAATTTGCTATAACAACTGCAATTTGTTGTCTCAATATCTTATACCAATGGCAAATTTCAGGACTTAGTCAAAATTTCAGAGCTTTAGTTAATGTTAATTTCACTATTTTATAACTTTATCCATCAATTATTTCCATTAGAATACAACGGAATTAGTCGTTACTATATGAATTTTTTTTACAAGTATTTTATTCCTAAAATGTTTTTTTTAATAATATAAATTTTGACAATAATTTCAATATGCACCACATCATGAGAATGATAACAGGATCATGAGAAATAACTTGGCTGAATGAGCATAAACTCCTCACATTAAGCTACAACGACTTCCTCTACTATTGATCTAGCCATAATAATTGGATTTCACTTGTTTGATCTCTTCCCAACAACTAAAACAAAATTAATACATAAGAGCATAAAATGCATTAGGATATAGATTTCACATAATTAGTTTTGGAAAAAACATAAATGATAGCACAAATGCATGATTGATGTATGTATCAACAGAACCTTACCCAATATGATTCTTCACTTAAGTAAAGGGAGACACATAGAGTGTTGGAATAAAATTAAATACAAGCAAAAGGAAGAAAAAAAGATATATTCTCTTGGGATGAGAAAAGTCCATTTCTTGGATCTCCAATACCTTGAAAATGTCTAGCATTTTTTATACTGCATTTCCTATGTAGCATTTATATCTTTGTATGTTGGGTCTCTCTATATATAACCCATTTGTAGCATCTTTGTTATTGTCTTGTTTCTGTCTTCAAATTGGTCTCAGAGCCAACGACGAACATGATGAATCAGATGCCACTACCACAACTATCAAAATCAAATTATGAAAATTGGAGTATCTAGATGAAGGAGCTTCTTGGATCTCTAGATGCGTGAGAAGTAACAAGGGATGGGTTTGTAGAATCAACTGATACAACTGGGTACACCTCAGTCTAGATCAAGGCGTTGAAAGAGACGTGTCGAAAGACAAAACAACATTGTACATGTTGTTTAGGGTTGTTGATGAATCAACCTTTGAGAAGATTGTTGGTTTGACTAGGTCGAAAGCAGTGTGGGACACATTTGAAAGAGCATTCAGAGGAGCAAACAGAGTTAAGCAAGTTCGCTTGCAAACTCTTTAAGGTGAATTAGAAATAATGATGATGAAGGAGATGAAGTCCGTGTTGACTACGAACGCGATGCAAATGGTAGAAAACAAACTGAGTCAAAATGGAGAAGCATTGAGTGGTGCTCGTGTTGTCGAAATGATTTTGAAATCTTTGACAAACAAGTTTGAAAATATAGTATATGCAATAGAAGAATCGGAAAAAAATTCGAGATTTACTATCGAAGAAGTTGCAAGTTCTCTCGAAGGACACAGACAACGCAAGGTGAAGACGAAGGAGGAGGCATCATATGATGCAAAATAAAACATGGATCTCGCCAAAGAAGAAAATGCACTCTTCTCTCAAAAACTCCGTGGGAGAGGACGTGGCCGTGGAGAACGTGATGGTGGTCAAAGTTATCAAAATAACAACTTTAAAAGAGGACAATCAAGCCAACAAAACGGGCGTGGCAGAGGACGTGGTCAAAGAGGTGGTCGAACAAACTACCTAAACATTAAATGTTACAAATGAAACAAATAGGGGCACTATGCGAAGGACTGTCATTCCTATAATTTCTATAACTGTGGAAAAGTGGGACATCTTGTAAAAGATTGTCGTCTTAGAAAGAAGGTGAAAGAGACAATAAACTTTGCCCTAGAGACAAGTTCGAATGAAGGTTTTCTACTAATGACTCAAAAGGAAGTAGACATAGAAAATGATACTATATGGTATCTTGACTCAGGAGCAAGTAACCCTATGTGTAGTGACAAACACTTATTTAGAGAGATTGAAAAAATTAAAGACGGCCATGCATCTTTCGGAGATGCGTTTAAAATAAAGGTCGAAGGAAAGGGCACAATCTGTTATTTGCAGAAGGATGACTTGATTAGGTCAATCCAAGATGTATATTATGTACCAGATCTCAAAAACAAACATATTGAGTCTGGGACAATTAACTAAGAGGGGATATTTGATTCTCATAAAAGATCAAACGTTGCACCTCAAAGATAAGTCTGGACATCTGGTCGCTGAAGTCGAAATGGAGAAGAATCAAATGTACAAGTTAAATATGTTAATTCCTATAAACTACACAATTTTTTGTGTGAATCATAAATATAAGCAATTATTTTTATTTAATATTTTAAATTATTAATTCTTAAAAACTACACCATTTTTTGTGTGATTAAGTAGTTTAATAGTTTTACTCACACTCTCTAAAGTCATTCATATTAAATTGACATAAATTGAGCATGACATAAATTAATTAAAATGTATTTCAAATGAAAATAACCAATGCGTGTGAGATTGTGTAAAAAATGAACGAATTATGAAGTGCTTCATACTAGTATTTAAATAGTTTTCTCATATTTTTAATATATTGGATTTTCTTTGTTAATGTTTTTTACAATAACTCCTTATAAGTATATTACATTGTATTTCAATTATCTTTATTATTATTATTATTATTATTATTATTATTATTATTATTATTATTATTATTATTATTATTATTATTATTATTATTATTATTATTATGTTAGAACTTAAAAAGTGTAGCGATTAAGTATTTCATTTTTCAAAAAGATATTATTTTGATATTTTATTTCCTTGTATTTTGTTCTTCACTTTTATATTAATGTTTTTTTAATGTCTTTTGCTTAATTATTCGTAAAAGAAAAGAAAACACAAATAATTGGTGCCAAATAATAATTTAGAACAATTTCTTGTGCTTATTAAACATGAACATGAGTTGAATTATAAATTAGACATCGAATTAAATCTTAAACTTAATGTTTTTATGTATATTTATCTAGTTTAAGTGATTAAGCTATGTCATAGTTTTGTTATGAAAGAAAATAATAGTTTTATTATATTTTGAAGAGAAAAATATAATTTATATTACAACCTTAAATATATAGAGATAAATAATATTAAAGTGTAACCATGTCTTTTTTTTCTAGTTCACATTATATGTTTTTTTAATTATTATTCTCTTCTATTTATTGAAAAATATAAAGAATTCAATTTTAATTTTTTTAATACATGTAGAGAATTATGGTTTTGCTATTCAAAAAGGTATAGCGGCACAACTTGTTTCTTGTTTGTCTTCTATTTCAGTATTGATTAATTTGTTTATTAAAAAAATAAAACTAAAAAAAATAGTTTTTAAAATATTCTTAAGTAATTTTGAAAAATAAATTTATTTTTCTTATATAAAATACTTTATTTTAATATTAGATTTAAATAATCTTTAAAATCTATTTCAAAAGAATGATCTATAAGTTTTATGTTAATAACACATTCAATGTCTTGTCAATATTTATTGTACTAAAATATAAATATCATGTAATCTTCTTTACACTTGGTAAACAAAATATCCTCAATAAGAAATGTTATATGTTATTGAATCTATTAGAGTGAATTTGTCTTTAACCAGAAAATATTCCCGTTCATATTTTATTCAATGGTTTCTAAAAATATGTGTAAAATGGAGTTATCCCGTTAAATGTTAAACCTATTAATATTTATTATTTTCCGTAATATCTAAAGGATTATTTATAATTGGGAATAGTGTAACTCCAACCTATCTGAATTGCCTTACAACCATTGAATAAAATCATAGGTATTATGGGCAGGTACTTATATCACAAATACATTGTTATTGTTGGAATAAAATTTGATATATGTCTAGTAACTCATTATCATTGTTATTGTTAGATGAAATTTGCATAATTTATAGTTTTGGCATTTATATATGTCTCTCGTTCTCCATGTACTAAAACAAAATAGGAAAAATAACATTAATGTCTAAATTTATATATAAGATTTTTAAATAATATCAATGGATCTGAATGCAACATCAATTAGCATTATCATCTCCATATTCCCTAATAAATTCTTTTATATGTTCTTTAATATTTTTAAATTATTTTGTTCCCTGAGGGTATTTGTAGCCAACCCCTACAATCAACCAGAAACAATATTAAAATATAGAATTTAATTATTTTTTTCCTTTTTGATGGTATTTGTAGCCAACCCTTACAATCAACAAGAAATAATATTAAAATAAAGACAGTTAAAATCTAAATTTAGATTTTGCATAACAACAACTAATTTTAGCATGCACTCACTACAAGAAATTTGACATATACCAACCGCAAAAATCACCGCAAAAATCAATGGACAAAGGTAAAAAAAAAACAATGGTAAAAGGCTAAATATCGATACCAATGAAAAATTATTTCGTCTACTATAATTTGCTATATCAACTGCAATTTGTTGTTTCAATATCTTATACCAATGGAAAATTTCAGGACTTGGTCAAAATTTCAGAGTTATAGTTAATGTTAATTTCACTATTTTATAATTTTATCCATCAATTATTTCCGTTAGAATAGGACAGAATTAGTCGTTGGTATATGTATTTTTTTACAAATATATCATTCCTAAAATGTTTTTTTTAATAATATAAATTTTGACAATACTTTTAATAAGCATCATATCATGACAATGATAACAGCATCAAGAGAAATAGCTTGGTTGAATGAGCATAAATTGCATTACGATATAGATTTCACATAATACAACGACTTCCTCTACTATCGATCTAGCCATCGTAATTGGATTTCACTTGTTTGATCTCTTCCCAACAACTATAACAAAATTAATACATAAGAGCATAAAATGCATTAGGATATAGATTTCACATAATTAGTTATGGAAAAAACATAAATGATATCACAAATGCATGATTGATGTATGTATCAACAGAACCTTAGCCAATATGATTCTTCACTTAGGTAATGGTTGACACATAGAGTGTTGGAATAAAGTTAAATACACGCAAAAGGAAGAAAAAAAGATATATTCTCTTTGGATGAGAAAAATCCATTTCTTGGATCTCCAATATCTTGAAAATGTCTAGCATTTTTTATACTGTTTTTCCTATGTAGCATTTATATCTTTGTATGTTGCGTCTCTATATATATAACCCATTTGTAGCATCTTTGTTATTGTCTTGTTTCTGTCTTCAAATTGGTCTCAGAGCCAACGACGAACATGATGAATCAGATGCCACTACCACAACTATCAAAATCAAATTATGAAAATTGGAGTATCTAGATGAAGGAACTTCTTGGATCTCTAGATGCGTGAGAAGTAACAAGGGATGGGTTTATAGAATCAACTGATACAACTGGGTACACCTCAGTCTAGATCAAGGCGTTGAAAGAGACGTGTCGAAAGACAAAACAACATTGTACATGTTGTTTAGGGTTGTTGACGAATCAACCTTTGAGAAGATTGTTGGTTTGACTAGGTCGAATGCAGTGTGGGACACCTTTGAAAGAGCGTTCAGAGGAGCAGACAGAGTTAAGCAAGTTCGCTTGCAAACTCTTTGAGGTGAATTAGAAATAATGAAGATGAAGGAGACGAAGTCCGTGTCGGACTACGTAACGCGTATGCAAATGGTAGAAAACAAACTGAGTCAAAATGGAGAAGCATTGAGTGATGCTCGTGTTGTCGAAATGATTTTGAGATCTTTGACAAATCAAGTTTAAAAATATAGTATATGCAATAGAAGAATTGGAAAAATATTTGAGATTTACTGTAGAAGAAGTTGCAAGTTCTCTCGAAGGACAAAAACAACACAAGATGAAGACGAAGGAGGAGGCATCATATGATGCAAAACAAAACAAGGATCTCGCCAGAGACGAAAATGCACTTTTCTCTCAAACATTTTATGGGAGAGGACGTGGCAGTGGAGAACGCAATGGTGGTCAAACTTATCAAAATAACAACTTTTAAAGAGGACAATCAAGCCAACAAAATGGGCGTGGCAGAGAACGTGGTCAAAGAGGTGGTCGAACAAACTACCTAAACATTAAATTTTACAAATGAAACAAATAAGGGCACTATGCGAAGGACTGTAATTCCTATCATTTCTATAACTGTGGAAAAGTGGGACATCTTGTAAAAGATTGTCGTCTTAGAAAGAAGGTGAAAGAGACAACAAACTTTGCCCTAGAGACAAGTTCGAATGAAGGTTTTCTACTAATGACTCAAAAGGAAGTAGACATAGAAAATGATACTATATGGTATCTTGACTCAGGAGCAAGTAACCCTATGTGTGGTGACAAACACTTATTTAAAGAGATTGAAAAAATTAAAGATGGCCATGCATCTTTCAGAGATGCGTTTAAAATAAAGGTCGAAGGAAAGGGCACAATCTGTTATTTGCAGAAGGATGACTTGATTAGGTCAATCCAAGATGTATATTATGTACCAGATCTCAAAAACAAACATATTGAGTCTGGGACAATTAACTAAGAGGGGATATTTGATTCTCATAAAAGATCAAACGTTGCACCTCAAAGATAAGTCTGGACATCTGGTCGCTGAAGTCGAAATGGAGAAGAATCAAATGTACAAGTTAAATATGTTAATTCCTATAAACTACACAATTTTTTGTGTGAATCATAAATATAAGCAATTATTTTTATTTAATATTTTAAATTATTAATTCTTAAAAACTACACCATTTTTTGTGTGATTAAGTAGTTTAATAGTTTTACTCACACTCTTTAAAGTCATTCATATTAAATTGACATAAATTGAGCATGAAATAAATTCATTAAAATGTATTTGAAATGAAAATAACAAATGTGTGTGAGATTGTGTAAAAAATGAACGAATTATGAAGTGCTTCATACTAGTATTTAAATAGTTTTCTCATATTTTTAATATATTGCATTTTGTTTGTTAATGTTTTTTTACAATAACTCCTTATAAGTATCTTACGTTGTATTTCAATTATCTTATTATTATTATTATTATTATTATTATTATTATTATTATTATTATTATTATTATTATTATTATTATTATTATTATTATTATTATGTTAGAACTTAAAAAAAGTGTAGCGATTAAGTTTTTCATTTTTAAAAAAGATATTATTTTGATATTTTATTTCCTTGTATTTTGTTCTTCACTTTTATATTAATGTTTTTTTAATGTCTTTTGCTTAATTATTCGTAAAAGAAAAGAAAACACAAATAATTGGTGCCAAATAATAATTTAGAACAATTTCTTGTGCTTATTAAACATGAGTTGAATTATAAATTAGACATCTAATTAAATCTTAAACTTAATGTGTTTATGTATATTTATCTAGTTTAAGTGATTAAGCTATGTCATAGTTTTGTTATGAAAGAAAATAATAGTTTTATTATATTTTGAAAGGAAAAATATAATTTATATTACAACCTTAAATATATAGAGATAAATAATATTAAAGTGTAACCATGTCTTTTTTTTCTAGTTCACATTATATGTTTTTTTAATTATTATTCTCTTCTATTTATTGAATATAAAGAATTCAATTTTAATTTTTTTTTAATACATGTAGAGAATTATGGTTTTGCTATTCAAAAAGGTATAGCGACACAACTTGTTTCTTGTTTGTCTTCTATTTCAGTATTGGTTAATTTGTTTATTAAAAAAATAAAACTAAAAAAAATAGTTTTAAAATATTCTTAAGTAATTTTGAAAAATAAATTTATTTTTCTTATATATTTATTTTAATATTAGATTTAAATAATCTTTAAAATCTATTTCAAAAGAATGATCTATAAGTTTTATGTTAATAACACATTCACTGTCTTGTCAATATTTATTGTACTAAAATATAAATATCATGTAATCTTCTTTACACTTGGTAAACAAAATATCCTCAATAAGAAATGTTATATGTTATTGAATCTATTAGAGTGAATTTGTCTTTAACCAAAAAATATTCCCATTCACATTTTATTCAATGGTTTCTAAAAATATGTGTAAAATGGAGTCATCCTGTTAAATGTTAAACCTATTAATATTTATTATTTTCCATAATATCTAAAGGATTATTTATAATTGGGAATAGTGTAACTCCAACCTATCTGAACTGCCTTACAATCATTGAATAAAATCATAGGTATTATGGGCAGGTACTTATATCACAAATACATTGTTATTGTTAGAATAAAATTTGATATATGTCTAGTAACTCATTATCATTGTTATCATTGTTATTGTTAGAAGAAATTTGCATAATTTATAGTTTTGGCATTTATATATGTCTGTCGTTCTCCATGTACTAAAACAAAATAGGAAAAATAAATTTAATGTCTAAATTTATATATAAGATTTTTAAATAATATCAATGGATCTGAATGCAACATCAATTAGCATTATCATCTCCATATTCCCTAATAAATTCTTTTATATGTTCTTTAATATTTTTAAATTATTTTGTTCCCTGTGGGTATTTGTAGCCAACCCCTACAATCAACCAGAAACAATATTAAAATAAAGAATTAAATTATTTTTTTCCTTTTTGATGGTATTTGTAGCCAACCCCTAAAATCAACCAGAAATAATATTAAAATAAAGACAGTTAAAATCTAAATTTAGATTTTGCATAACAATAACTAATTTTAGCATGCACTCACTACAAGAAATTTGACATATACCAACCGCAAAAATCAATGGACAAAGGTGTTAGTGTTTTATGTTGGCATCAATTTTGGTAAAACTAGGCTTTAGAAATTTCTTTATAGATGTCATGACATTCAGAGATTGAAGATAAATCCTACTGGACAAGGATGGTAAAAGTACGTAATGGAAGCTAAAAGTGCTTGAAATTCGAGAATACCGATGTCATAAGATGTTATGACATTCAGCAGACATTCTGCTCGCAGAATCGCTTTTTCCTGAGATTTTTCAGGAAGTTTGTTGAGCATTTTATTTATGTTTTTCTGTTATTAGAAAGCATGCTCATGTGGCTGCTAGGTTAATCTTAATTAAACCTAAATTGGTTGTTGAACAAACCATGTTTTTAGGAGAAAATTAAGTAAACCCTAGCTATCTTTATGGAAGCCCAAAACTGAAGATTCAGGACTGCTTCTATATAAAGAATTCAACCCTTACTCTACAGCTACGCCTCTGGATTTCATTTGAAGACATTGAAGGCTTTTTGTTTATGTACTGTTAGGTTTTGTAACAGTTGGTATTGTGTAATTCTAGTTTCTTCTGAGCCAAGCAACTATCAATTGATAAGTGCATTGGACTAGGATTTGTTGTAGTAGTTTCACCAAAGCTTTAAAGCACGAGTGTTTGTCTCTTGATTAAAGCTTTGAAGCAAGATCAAGATATTTTATTGAAGTGTGTCTTCACAATTCAATTAGTCAATAGGTTGATATCACCGTGATTGAGGGGAGTGAGTAGAACTCATATCTAAGTAGGACTTAGGTAAAAGGGTCATTGGGTAGTGATTAAGTGAGAAGGTCCAACCGTGTGTTGGGTAGGGTCTTCGAATTGATATCGCTAATAGTGAACTTTCTCCTCGGCTTGGTAGCCCCTGATGTAGGTTTGTTGAACCGAACGGTGAACAACTTATTGTGTTATTTACGCTTTCAGATTTATCGTATGAATTGCTAACACAAAGGTCGACATCGTGTCATAACATTCTCTCGTGACATCAAGTATCCGCTGCCAGAATTTCATTGGCATCGAGCGTGCACCCGCTTGTTATTTCCGGGTGAGATCTAGGATAATAGTTTCCGCGAATGGATAAAGAAGGAGGATTTGGAGGAAGACCACCTATTCGGATGGGTCTAATTATGATTACCGAAGCCTCGATGATTGCCTTCTTAAGGTCATGGACATTAAAGCTTGAGAGTCGATAAAGGATGGAAACATCCCACCAAGCTTGAGAAAGATGGCACTACTGCCTTGAAACCCGAGGAGGAATGGAGTAAAGAGGAAGAAGAGCTAGCTCTGGGAACTCTAAAGCATTGAATGCTGCTCAATGGTATTGACAGAATATCTTCGATCGGTTCATCAATGTGAGCTGGCCAAGGATGTTTGGGACACTTTAACTACTCATGAGGAACATCCAAGGTGAAGATGTCAAGACTTCAGATGCTCACTACAAAATTTGAGAATTTGAAGATGAAGGAAGATGAGAATATTCATGAATTTCACATGAATATTTTGGAAATTGCCAATGCCTCGTGAGCACTTGGTGAAAAGATGTCAAGAGAAGTCGGTGAGAAAGATTCTCGATCCTTGCCTAAGAGATTTGCAATGAAAGTCACCGCAATAGAAGAGGCTCAAGACATCAAGACCTTGAAGGTTGAAGAACTTATTGGATCCCTTATGAATTTTGAGATGGGAATCGTGAAACCGCTGACAAGAAAAACAAAGCATAGCACTTGTATCCAACATCAAGAAGGATGCAAGGTGGAAGATGAAGAGAAGATATCCTTGCCATGCTTGGAAGACAGCTCAACAAACCGATCGTGAGGATTGATCCAAAGTCAAGGTCAAATGTCAAGGACATTCCATCTAACATTAGCGATCTTATGACTCCAGAGAAGATCCAAGTCGAGGAAAAAGGAAGTCAAGGCAAGAAAGTCCAATGTCATGAATGTGAAGGATTTGGACATATTAAAGTCGAATGTCCCACCTTTCTAAAGAAACAAAAGAAAGGAATGGTCGCACTGGTCCGATGGTGATTCGTGAAGTGAATCGAGGAAGAAGGTGCCAAACTTGTCACCGCTCACCGGAGTGTACAACTCGATATGGATTCTAGTGATGAGGAAGTGACATTGAAGAGCTTACGAAAACTACAGAAGTCGTATAAAAATGGTGAAGCATGTCAAGAAATGAGGAGCGTAAAAGTCGATTGAGAAGTTGGAAGTCGAGAATGTGAAGTGAAGGTCGAGAAAGAGGAAAACACACCACTATAAATCACCTCAATAGTGATATTGTTATGTGAATTCCAAACTTGATCGATGTCAAGTCCACAAAATGTTGACATCTGCATCGATAAGTTGGAAGAAATTCTTCACTTGACAATGCGTGAAATAAGCATGGTCTAGGATATATGGTGAAAAGCAACCTGTTGGTGACATTAAGAAGAAGAGACATAGGAAAACAATGTCAAAGGTGTCACAACCCAAAACAGAAATGTGTCCGCTCAGCATGGACCGCAAAGAGATTTGCAAACAACCGTGAATGGAACAAACTGGGAAGTCAATGACAAAGAAGATGTCATACCACGCCAAAGAATGTGTCCGCCATGGTATATGAAGACTAAGAAGTTTGTCTATAACAAAAGGAAGAATGACCTAATGAACCAATGTCAAAGCAGATGTCACAACATTGATTCAACATCAAAATCATAGAAACCCGATCCAAAAGTTTCAAAGATGGAGATGTTATTATTGTGGAAGGTTTGGTCACTTAAAGTCCACCGCTATAGGCTACATGGGTATCCTAATCAAGTTCCTTATGTGAAACCCAAGTCCAACAAGGCATCACACTCACCGGAAGAAGAAGAAGACTACACCGATAGCACGCCTTCCTTAGAGTACCTTCCAAGGAAGATTGGTACTTTGACAAGGTGTTCCAAGCATATGACCGAGATGTAAATCTTCTCAATGATGTTAAGCCTCATTCTACCAGCCTTGTTACCTTTGGGGATGGAGCTAAAGGAGAAATCAAAGGTGTTGAAACTCAAACCGGTCCGAGTTCCAAACCCGAATGGAGTATCACCGGTAAAAGGTTTGACGCAAATCTCATTAGCATAAGTCACTATGTGATATGGGATTCATAGTCAACTTTACTAAGACCGAATGTCTTGTGATTAATGATGAACAAGCAGGATTATGAGAGGAGTCGATCAAAGGACAATCCTTGTGGAATCGAGAATCCCACCGCCATCTATGTGCTCAACACAAAGATGAAGAGAAAGTGAAGTGCAAAAGAAACCGATCACCACACCTCGGAGGGATGAGAAGGATCGGCCCATAGAGGAGTCAAGATTACCAAGAGTCCACATGGGAAAAGAGAAAATCTGGTAATTGTAAGGGGACAGAAATCGAATGTTTCACTTAATGTCCGACATTTGATCACCTCAAGTACTAAAGCAAAGCACTAGGTTCGCATGAAAGGTTGACCAAGTGTCTTATCACAAATGTTACAGGAGAAAAGTATTGGATGAAATCCTCATTATCGAGGAGGAAATATCATGGTGGCTTCAATCCATGATAATCACTTTTTCAAGAAGTCTCGACACAATGAAGAATGGCCCACACTAGGACTATTACCCTTCCACATTTGAAGGTGTCCAAAAGAACAAGTGGAAAAGTGTTGATCAAAGCTTGTGGAAAAGGATTTCTGATGTCCCTGAGAAGTAATGTCATTCCTTGGATCAACAAGAAGCAAAACTATGTGATCCTATACAATGTTGAAGCTGAGCTCACAACAATGATAGCAATTGTTCTAGGGTGGTCCGATGAAGCATAATCGATTGAGTACAATGTCATACGTGATGTCATAACTTTGTACTGGGACATTGTTACAAAAGTTCTTGAGGTTAGTCAGCTTAAGACTTTAAGGGACAAATTGGGTTTTTGTCAATATGAGGAGTTGTAGCAATTAACTGTGCCTACAACAAGGGATAAAATGGACTTGTTATTTCAATTGCTCATAAGTGGGTTATTTAAGTATTTTCATCCTCATTTTAAAAAGTCCAAGAATAGGAAGAGACACCCACATATAAAAGGTTCTCCTTCTGAAAGTAGTATCATTCTTTCTTCATCTAAAAGAAACTCGAATCCTTGCTTTTTCGCCTCGCCTCAACAACCAACAATAAAATGTCTTCATCCTCGCCATCATCCCAAAAGACAGCCTCCGTCTCCTCCATGGTCAAGTCGGAAAATGTTGAATCCATGCAAGCTAAAGATCAAGGTTACACCATTGCGCGCAATAGCTACCGATCCGTAAAAGTTAAGAAATTGCGACAAGAAATGCAAGAAGATCACAAGCTTCCCTTTGGTAAGACCTCTGCTCCATCATCTTCCTCCCCGTAAAGAGTGAACCAGAGGAGTCTAGGTCTCGCATGTAGCAATAGCTAGGATAGTGATGAGTATCCTAAATGAGAATCAACTGCCTCGGATTTCAGCCTCTAAATGAAAAGTCCGCTAGCCCTAGCTTAGCAGCTTGATCCAGATGTCACAGAGAATGTCAAGACATCCGTGATCATGTTGGTTCTCCGATAAGAATATGATCCTTCGTTAAAGATTCAAGTGAGTATTAACGATGCTTGTAATGAAACCCCCGCTAATGAAGATGTGATTTTAATGATGTTCTTGAGGAATCTCCACTAAGTGTGTTTCGATGAAACCTCACGACTATATCTCCGATAGTATTCTAGAAGAGACTCAGAGAAACCAATTGATGATAAACTTGAAAAGTCCCCTGCTCAAGATTCCGAGAATTTGATGAAACCCCTCATAGACCGATGAAGTATTCTCAGACAATGACCTCATTGCCAATGTTAATCCTAGCATTGCAAAGAGGATGATGAGGAGAAAGGAAAATAGCTCACGAGTCCCGTTAAAGAAAAGGTTGTTGTTTCTAAGGTCGAGAAATAGACCAAGGTCGAACCTCTACAAAGAAAAAACTGCTGGTGGTGGCTCCGCACCCAAGAGGACACCAATTGTAAAGAAAAGAAAATACCGAACCTTCGTGAGTCGATCAAGATTCGAAGTTTGATGTTGAAATGAATGTCACCGACATCCATCCAAGGAAGAAGGCAACCTCGAAACGCCCATGGTGCCTGGTGGCTATTGACAATATCTCATTCCATCATCCCGAGAATGCTGGGAGATGGAAGTATGTTTGCCTGAAGAGGATTGCTTTGGAGAGGGAGCTGAATAAAAGTGCTCTGGAGTGTAAAGAGATTGTAAATCTGATTAAGGAGGGGATCGATGAAAAGTGGAGAAACTCTCAAACATGAAGCTTTGTGAGAGAGTTTATTGTCAATCTCAAATGACCGTGGGGATAGAAATTCGATGATTACCAGACTGCTTATGTGAGGGGGAGAAAAGTCAGGTTTTCTCCAAATGTGATCAATAGATTCCTAGAAAGATCTGCTAACACTCAGCCAGAGCTGGAGGAAACTGACAACAAGATTTGTCAAACCATCACTGCCAAACAAGTCAGACAATGGCCTCTAAAGGGAGAACTCTCAGCTAGCAAATTGAGTGTCAAATTTGCCATACTGCATAAGATTGGTGCTGCAAACTGGGTCCCAACCAATCACAAATCCACTATTTCTAATGGATTGGGAAGATTCATTTATGTAGTAGGAACTCAAGCTTCCTTTGACTATGGATCCTACATATTTGATCAGACACTCAAGCATGCTAACAGCTATGCTATCAAAGGTCCAATAGCTTTTCCTCCCCGCTGTGGAATTATAATTGATCAAGATCCGCATATTCTTTGTAAAGATTCACCGCAAGAGAGCCTCGCTTGGATTCCACTACAAACTGCTCCAAGGGAAGCATGTCCCACATTGTCATGACATCTCCGAGACATCACCGTCAAAGAAAATTTCGAAGGCAAATGTCATTGTGCTAAGAGCAACTTGCAAGGAGCTTGAAGCAAGAAAGCAAAGTCTGAAGAGCTTATCTCTCAACTAGAGCAGACACGAGGTTGAGGATGAAGAGAAAGTCGATAATGATGCTGTTGGTGATATCAAGATGATGATGTCGGATGGGTGGTGAAGAAGGCTCAAGATGCCTTCCATGCTTCTTCCGAGAAGAAAGCACTTGATGTCTCCTTGCCCCTGTTGCTGTTGTTTCTGTCAAATGGTCTGTTCTGCTTTGTTTCTTGTTTCCATTTGTGCTTCTTTTTGGATGACTGTAATTGTGTTGATAGAATTGTAACATTTAAATGCCGGTACTTAATTATATTCGCATAATTGGGTACTTGTATGGTTTCCTTGGCCTTGTGGCTAAAAAGGGGAGAAGAAATATCGCTAGGTTAATTCATGTTTGGGAAACCGATGGGAATTGTATGACCTTTAACAATTTTGTGGGAAATTATATGTGGAAGTTTGGGACTTTTGTATGGGTAGAGTTTATCTTCTAAGTTCTAGTTACTTAACGCTTAGGAAAGCTTAGGAAAACTTAGAACTAGGTTGTTAGTCTTCACGATTTTGTACCGATAGGTCTAGTAGTTTTAGCCAAAATGTGCCAAAGGGGAGTTTGTTAGTGTTTTAAGTTGGCATCAATTTTGGTAAAACTAGGCTTTAGAAATGTCTTGATAGATGTCATGACATTCAGAGATTGAAGATAAATCCTCGGACAAGGATGGTAAAAGTACCGTAATGTGAAGCTAAAGTCGCTTGAAATTGCAGAATACCTAATGTCATAATGATGTTATGACATTCAGTGACATTCTGCTCAGAATCGCTTTTCCCGAGATTTTTCGTGAAGTTTGTTGAGCATTTTATTTATGTTTTCTGTTATTAGAAAGCATGTCACGTGGTGCTAGGTTAATCTTAATTAAACCTAAATTGGTTGTTGAACAAACCATGTTTTTAGGAGAAAATTAAGTAAACCCTAGCTATCTTTATGGAAGCCCAAAATCAAGATTCAGGATCGCTTCTATATAAAGAATTCAACCTTACTCTACCTACGCCTGATTTCATTTGAAGACATTGAAGGCTTTTTGTTTGTGTAATCGTTAGGTTTTGTAACAGCTTGGTATTGTGTAATTTAGTTTCTCTTGTGAGCCAAGCAACTATCAATTGATAAGTGCATGGACTAGGATTTGTGGGTAGTTTATCACCAAAGCTTTAAAGCACGAGTGTTTGTCTCTTGATTAAAGCTTTGAAGCAAGATCAAGATATTTTATTGAAGTGTGTCTTCACAATTCAATTAGTCAATAGGTTGATATCACCGCGTGATTGAGGGGAGTGAGTAGAACTCATATCTAAGTAGGACTTAGGTAAAAGGGTCATTGGGTAGTGATTAAGTGAGAACAACCGTGTTGGCTGTAGGGTCTTCGAATTGATATCGCTAATAGTGAACTTTCTCCTCGGCTTGGTAGCCCCGATGTAGGTTTGTTGAACCGAACCGGTGAACAACTTATTGTGTTATTTATCGTCAGATTATCGTGAATTGCTAACACAAAGGTCGACATCGTGTCATAACATTCTCTGTGACATCAAGTATCTGCTGCCAGGAATTTCAAAAGGTAAAAAAAAACATTGGTAAAAGGCTAAATATCTATACCAATGAAAAATTATTTCGTCTACTATAATTTGTTATACCAACTGCATTTTGTTGTTTCAATATCTTATACCAATGGAAAATTTCAGGACTTGGTCAAAATTTTAGAGTTATAGTTAATGTTAATTTCACTATTTTATAATTTTATCCATCAATTATTTCCGTTAGAATAGGACAGAATTAGTCGTTGGTTTATGTATTTTTTTACAAATATATCATTCCTAAAATATTTTTTTTAATAATATAAATTTTGACAATACTTTTAATAAGCATCATATCATGACAATGATAACAGGATCAAGAGAAATAGCTTGGTTGAATGAGCATAAACTCCTCACATTAAGCTACAACGATTTCCTCTACTATTGATCTAGCCATCGTAATTGGATTTCACTTGTTTGATCTCTTCCCAACAACTATAACAAAATTAATACATAAGAGCATAAAATGCATTAGGATATAGATTTCACATAATTAGTTTTGGAAAAAACATAAATGATAGCACAAATGCATGATTGATGTATGTATCAACAGAACCTTACCCAATATGATTCTTCACTTAAGTAAAGGGAGACACATAGAGTGTTGGAATAAAATTAAATACAAGCAAAAGGAAGAAAAAAAGATATATTCTCTTGGGATGAGAAAAGTCCATTTCTTGGATCTCCAATACCTTGAAAATGTCTAGCATTTTTTATACTGCATTTCCTATGTAGCATTTATATCTTTGTATGTTGGGTCTCTCTATATATAACCCATTTGTAGCATCTTTGTTATTGTCTTGTTTCTGTCTTCAAATTGGTCTCAGAGCCAACGACGAACATGATGAATCAGATGCCACTACCACAACTATCAAAATCAAATTATGAAAATTGGAGTATCTAGATGAAGGAGCTTCTTGGATCTCTAGATGCGTGAGAAGTAACAAGGGATGGGTTTGTAGAATCAACTGATACAACTGGGTACACCTCAGTCTAGATCAAGGCGTTGAAAAAGACGTGTCGAAAGACAAAAAAACATTGTACATGTTGTTTAGGGTTGTTGATGAATCAACCTTTGAGAAGATTGTTGGTTTGACTAGGTCGAAAGCAGTGTGGGACACCTTTGAAAGAGCGTTCAGAGGAGCAGACAGATTTAAGCAAGTTCGCTTGCAAACTCTTTGAGGTGAATTAGAAATAATGAAGATGAAGGAGATGGAGTCCTTGTCAGACTATGTAACGCGTGGGCAAATGGTAGCCAACAAACTGAGTCGAAATTGGGAAGCACTGAGTGGTTCTCGTGTTGTCGAAAAGATTTTGAGATCTTTGACAAACAATTTTGAAAATATAGTATATGCAATAGAAGAATCGGAAAACAATTCGAGAGTTAATGTCGAAGAAGTTGCAAGTTCTCTCGAAGCACACAAACAACGCAAGATGAAGACGAAGGAGGAGGCATCATATGATGCAAAACAAAACAAGGATCTCGCCAGAGATGAAAATGCACTCTTCTCTCAAAAATTATGTGGGAGAGGACGTGGCCGTGGAGAACGCGATGGTGGTCAAAGTTATCAAAATAACAACTTTAAAAGAGGACAATCAAGCCAATAAAACGGGCGTGGTCGAACAAACTACCTAACCATTAAATGTTACAAATGAAACAAATAGGGGCACTATGGGAAGGACTGTAATTCCTATAATTTTATAACTGTGATAAAGTGGGACATCTTGAAAAATATTGTCGTTTTAGAAAGAAGGTGAAAAAGACAACAAAATTTTCCCTAGAGACAAGTTCGAATGAAGGTTTTCTACTAATGACTCAAAAGGAAGTAGACATAGAAAATGATACTATATGGTATCTTGACTCAGGAGCAAGTAACCCTATGTGTGGTGACAAACACTTATTTAGAGAGATTGAAAAAATTAAATATGGCTATGCATCTTTCGGAGATGCGTTTAAAATAAAGGTCGAAGGAAAGGGCACAATCTGTTATGTGCAGAAGGATGACTTGATTGGGTCAATCCAAGATGTATATTATGTACCAGATCTCAAAAACAAACATATTGAGTCTAGGACAATTAACTGAGAGGGGATATTTGATTCTCATGAAAGATCCAACGTTGCACCTCAAAGATTGGTCTGGACATCTTGTCGCTGAAGTCGAAATGGAGAAGAATCGAATGTACAAGTTGGATATGTTAATTCCTAAAAACTACACAATTTTTTGTGTGAATCATAAATATAAGCAATTATTTTTATTTAATATTTAAAATTATTAATTCTTAAAAACTACACCATTTTTTGTGTGATTAAGTAGTTTAATAGTTTTACTCACACTCTTTAAAGTCATTCATATTAAATTGACATAAATTGAGCATGACATAAATTAATTAAAATGTATTTCAAATGAAAATAACAAATGCGTGTGAGATTGTGTAAAAAATGAACGAATTATGAAGTGCTTCATACTAGTATTTAAATAGTTTTCTCATATTTTTAATATATTGCATTTTCTTTGTTAATGTTTTTTACAATAACTCCTTATAAGTATCTTACGTTGTATTTCAATTATCTTTTTTATTATTATTATTATTATTAATATTATTATTATTATTATTATTATTATTATTATTATTATTATGTTAGAACTTAAAAAAAGTGTAAGTTTTTCATTTTTAAAAAAGATATTATTTTGATATTTTATTTCCTTGTATTTTGTTCTTCACTTTTATATTAATGTTTTTTTAATGTCTTTTGCTTAATTATTCGTAAAAGAAAAGAAAACACAAATAATTGGTGCCAAATAATAATTTAGAACAATTTCTTGTGCTTATTAAACATGAGTTGAATTATAAATTAGACATCTAATTAAATCTTAAACTTAATGTTTTTATGTATATTTATCTAGTTTAAGTGATTAAGCTATGTCATAGTTTTGTTATGAAAGAAAGTAATAGTTTTATTATATTTTGAAGAGAAAAATATCATTTATATTACAACCTTAAATATATAGAGATAAATAATATTAAAGTGTAACCATGTCTTTTTTTTCTAGTTCACATTATATGTTTTTTTAATTATTATTCTCTTCTATTTATTGAAAAATATAAAGAATTCAATTTTAATTTTTTTAATACATGTAGAGAATTATGGTTTTGCTATTCA
The DNA here is from genome assembly GCA_021764765.1 of Vicia sativa. Taxonomy (NCBI): domain Eukaryota; kingdom Viridiplantae; phylum Streptophyta; class Magnoliopsida; order Fabales; family Fabaceae; genus Vicia; species Vicia sativa. The sequence continues at coordinate 196,518,493 of CM038796.1, forward strand.
AAAAGGTATAGCGGCACAACTTGTTTCTTGTTTGTCTTCTATTTCAGTATTGATTAATTTGTTTATTAAAAAAATAAAACTAAAAAAAATAGTTTTTAAAATATTCTTAAGTAATTTTGAAAAATAAATTTATTTTTCTTATATATTTATTTTAATATTAGATTTAAATAATCTTTAAAATCTATTTCAAAAGAATGATCTATAAGTTTTATGTTAATAACACATTCAATGTCTTGTCAATATTTATTGTACTAAAATATAAATATCATGTAATCTTCTTTACACTTGGTAAACAAAATATCCTCAATAAGAAATGTTATATGTTATTGAATCTATTAGAGTGAATTTGTCTTTAACCAAAAAATATTCCCATTCACATTTTATTCAATGGTTTCTAAAATATGTGTAAAATGGAGTCATCCTGTTAAATGTTAAACCTATTAATATTTATTATTTTCCATAATATCTAAAGGATTATTTATAATTGGGAATAGTGTAACTCCAACCTATCTGAACTGCCTTACAACCATTGAATAAAATCATAGGTATTATGAGCAGGTACTTATATCACAAATACATTGTTATTGTTAGAATAAAATTTGATATATGTCTAGTAACTCATTATCATTGTTATTGTTAGATGAAATTTGCATAATTTATAGTTTTGGCATTTATATATGTCTCTCGTTCTCCATGTACTAAAACAAAATAGGAAAAATAAATTAAATGTCTAAATTTATATATAAGATTTTTAAATAATATCAATGGATCTGAATGCAACATCAATTAGCATTATCATCTCCATATTCCCTAATAAATTCTTTTATATGTTCTTTAATATTTTTAAATTATTTTGTTCCCTGTGGGTATTTGTAGCCAACCCCTACAATCAACCAGAAACAATATTAAAATAAAGAATTAAATTATTTTTTTCCTTTTTGATGGTATTTGTAGCCAACCCCTACAATCAACCAGAAATAATATTAAAATAAAGACAGTTAAAATCTAAATTTAGATTTTGCATAACAACAACTAATTTTAGCATGCACTCACTACAAGAAATTTGACATATACCAACCGCAAAAATCAATGGACAAAGGTAAAAAAAAAACATTGGTAAAAGGCTAAATATCTATACCAATGAAAAATTATTTCGTCTACTATAATTTGTTATACCAAGTGCAATTTGTTGTTTCAATATCTTATACCAATGGAAAATTTCAGGACTTGGTCAAAATTTCAGAGTTATAGTTAATGTTAATTTCACTATTTTATAATTTTATCCATCAATTATTTCCGTTAGAATAGGACAGAATTAGTCGTTGGTATATGTATTTTTTTACAAATATATCATTCCTAAAATGTTTTTTTTAATAATATAAATTTTGACAATACTTTTAATAAGCATCATATCATGACAATGATAACAGGATCAAGAGAAATAGCTTGGTTGAATGAGCATAAACTCCTCACATTAAGCTACAACAACTTCCTCTACTATTGATCTAGCCATCGTAATTGGATTTCACTTGTTTGATCTCTTCCCAACAACTATAACAAAATTAATACATAAGAGCATAAAATGCATTAGGATATAGATTTCACATAATTAGTTATGGAAAAAACATAAATGATAGCACAAATGCATGATTGATGTATGTATCAACAGAACCTTAGCCAATATGATTCTTCACTCAAGTAAAGGGAGACACATAGAGTGTTGGAATAAAATTAAATACAAGCAAAAGGAAGAAAAAAAGATATAATCTCTTGGGATGAGAAAAGTCCATTTCTTGGATCTCCAATTTCTTGAAAATGTCTAGCATTTGTTATACTGCATTTCCTATGTAGCATTTATATGTTTGTATTTTAGGTCTCTATATATAGATCCCATTTGTATCATCTTTGTTATTGTCTTGTTTCTGTCTTCAAATTGGCATCAGAGCCAATGGCGAACCTGATGAATCAGATGCCACTGCCATAATTATCAAAATCAAATTATGAAAATTGGAGTATCTAGATGACGGACCATCTTGGATCTCTAGAGGAGTGGGAAGTAACAAGGGATGGGTTTGTAGAATCAACTGATACAACTCGGTACACATCAGTCTAGAACAAGGCGTTGAAAGAGACGTGTCGAAAGACAAAACAACATTGTACATGTTGTTTAGGGTTGTTGACGAATCAACCTTTGAGAAGATTGTTGGTTTGACTAGGTCGAATGCAGTGTGGGACACCTTTGAAAGAGCGTTCAGAGGAGCAGACAGAGTTAAGCAAGTTCGCTTGCAAACTCTTTGAGGTGAATTAGAAATAATGAAGATGAAGGAGACGGAGTCTGTGTCGGACTACGTAAAGCGTATGCAAATGGTAGAAAACAAACTGAGTCGAAATGGAGAAGCATTGAGTGGTGTTCGTGTTGTCGAAAAGATTTTGAGATCTTTGACAAAAAAGTTTGAAAATATAGTATATGCAATAGAAGAATCGGAAAAAAAATCAAGAGTTACTGTCGAAGAAGTTACAAGTTCTCTCGAAGCACACAAACAACGCAAGGTGAAGACGAAGGAGGAGGCATCATATGATGCAAAATAAAACAAGGATCTCGCCAAAGAAGAAAATGCACTCTTCTCTCAAAAACTCCATGGGAGAGGACGTGATCGTGGAGAACGCGATGGTGGTCAAAGTTATCAAAATAACAACTTTAAAAGAGGACAATCAAGCCAACAAAACGGGTGTGGCAGAGGACGTGGTCAAAGAGGTGGTCAAACAAACTACATAAACATTAAATGTTACAAATGAAACAAATAGGGGCACTATGCGAAGGACTGTAATTCCTATAATTTCTATAACTGTGGAAAAGTGGGACATCTTGTAAAAGATTGTCGTCTTAGAAAGAAGGTGAAAGAGACAACAAAGTTTGCCCTAGAGACAAGTTCGAATGAAGGTTTTCTACTAATGACTCAAAAGGAAGTAGACATAGAAAATGACACTATATGGTATCTTAACTTAGGAGCAAGTAACCCTATGTGTGGTGACAAACACTTATTTAGAGATATTGAAAAATTAAACATGGCCATGCATCTTCGGAGATGCGCTTAAAATAAAGGTCAAGGAAAGGGCACAATTATGTGCGTAGGATGACTTGATTGGGTCAATCTAAGATGTATCTTATGTACCAGATCTCAAAAACAAACATATTCAGTCTGGGACAATTAATTAAGAGGAGATATTTGATTCTCATGAAAGATCAAACGTTGCACCTGAAAGATAAGTCTGGAATCTGGTCGCTGAAGTCGAAATGGAGAAGAATCGAATGTACAAGTTGAATATGTTAATTCCTATAAACTACATTTTTGTGTGAATCATAAATATAAGCAATTATTTTTATTTAATATTTTAAATTATTAATTCTTAAAACTACACCATTTTTGTGTGAGTAAGTAGTTTAATAGTTTTACTCACACTCTTTAAAGTCATTCATATTAAAATGACATAAATTGAGCATGACATAAATTAATTAAAATGTATTTCAAATGAAAATAACCAATGCGTGTGAGATTGTGAAAAAAATGAACGAATTATGAAGTGCTTCATACTAGTATTAAAATAGTTTTATCATATTTTTAATATATTGGATTTTCTTTGTTAATGTTTTTTACAATAACTCCTTATAAATATCTTACGTTGTATTTCAATTATTATTATTATTATTATTATTATTATTATTATTATTATTATTATTATTATTATTATTATTATTATTATTATTATTATTATTATTGTGTTAGAACTTTAAAAAAATGTGTAGCAATTAAGTATTTCATTTTTTAAAAAGTTATTATTTAGATATTTTATTTCCTTGTATTTTGTTCTTCAGTTTTACGTTAATATTTTTTTAATGTCTTTTGCTTAATTATTCATAAAAGAAAACAAAACAAAAATAATTGGTGTTAAATAATAATTTAGAACAATTTCTTGTGCTTATTAAACATGAGTTGAATTATAAAGTAGACATCTAATTAAATCTTAAACTTAATGTTTTTATGTTTATTTATCTAGTTTAAGTGATTAAGCTATGTCATAGTTTTATTATGAAAGAAAATAATATTTTTATTATATTTTGAAGAGAAAAATATAATTTATATTACAACCTTAAACATATAGAGATAAATAATATTAAAGTGTAACCATGTCTTTCTTTTCTAGTTCATATTATATATTTTTTTAATTATCATTCTCTTCTACTTATTGAAAAATATAAAGAATTCATTTTAATTTTTTTTAATACATATATAGAATTGTGGTTTTGCTATTCAAAAAAGAATAGTGGTACAACTTGTTGCCTACTTGTCTTCTATTAATTTTTTTATTAAAAAATTAAAATTAAAAAAAAATATAGTTTTTTAAATATTCTTAAGTAATTTTGTAAAAATAAATTTAATTTTCATATATAAAATCTTTAAATAATATTAGATTTAAATAATCTTTAAAATCTTTTTCAAAACAACAGTAAAAGAACTGATCTATATGTTTTATGTTAACTATGTCTTCTCAATATTTGCTATACTAATATATAAATATCATGTAATCTTCTTTACACTTGGTAAACGAAATATCCTCAATAAAAAATGTTATATGTTATTGTATCTATTAGGGTGACTTTGTATTTAACCAAAAAATATAGCAGTTCATATTTTATTCAATGGTTTCTAAAAATCGTTGTAAAATAGAATTATTCCTTTAAATGGTAAACCTATTAATTTTTATTATTTTCAATAATATCTAAAGGATTATAACTGGGAATAATGTAACTCCAACCTATCCCAACTGCCTTACAACCATTGAATAAAATCATAGGTATTATGGGAAGGTACTTGTTTCACAAATACATTATTATTGTTATTGTTTGAATAAAATTTTATATATGTCTAGCAACTCATTATCATTGTTATGATTGTTATTGTTAGATGAAATTGGCATAATTTTTAGTTTTGGCATTTATATATGTCTCTCATTCTCCACGTACTAAAACAAAATAGGGAAAATAAATTTAATGTTTAAATTTATAAATAAGATTTTTAAATCAATGGATCGGAATGCAACATCAATTAGCATTATCATCTCCATATTCCCAAATAAAATCTTTTATATGTTCTTTAATATTTTTAAATTATTTTGGTCCTTTTTGAGGGTATTTGTAGTCGACCCCTACAATGAACCACAAATAATATTAAAAGAAACACGGTTAAAATCTAAATTTAGATTTTGCATAGCAACAACAAATTTTATCTTGCAGTCACTATAAGAAATTTGACATATACCGCAAGAATCAATGGATAAAGGTAAAAAAATAATTGGTAAAAGGCTAAATATCTATACCAATGGAAAAATTCTTCCGTCAACTATGTTTTTCTATACCAACTGCAATTTGTTGTCTGAATATCTTATACCAACCGCGAATTTCAGGACTTGGTCAAAATTTCAAAGCTATAGTTAATCTTAATTTCACTATTTTATAACTTTATCCATCAATTATTTCCGTTAGAATAGGACAGAATTAGTCGTTGGTATATGTTTTTTTTTTTACAAATATTTTATTCCTAAGATGTTTACTTTAATAATATAAATTTTTACAATACTTTCAATATGCACCACATCATGACAATGATAACAAGATTATGAGAAATAGCTTGGCTGAATGAGCATAAACTCCTCGATTAAGCTTCAACGACTTCTCTACTATTGATCTAGCCATCGCAATGGATTTCACTTGTTTGATCTCTTCCCAACAATTATAACAAAATTAACACATAAGAGCATAGAATGCATTAGGATATACATTTCACATAATTAGTTATTGAAAAACATAAATGATAGCACAAATGCATGATTGATGTATGTATCAATGTAACCTTAGCCAATATGATTCTTCACTCAGCTATATTTTCTTGGGATGAGAAAAGTCAATTTCCTTGTTCTCCAATTTCTTGAAAATGTCTAGCATTTATTATACTGCAATTCTTATGTAGCATTTATGTCTTTGTATTTTGGGTCTCTATATATAGAACCCATTTGTATCATATTTTCTATGGCAGTTAAACATTTCATTATGCAAAAGAACTTGCAGTCCCTAAACCACCACCTCTATAAAAATTCATCTTTGTTATTGCCTTGTTTTTGTATTCAAATTGGCATCAGAGCCAATGGCGAACATGATGAATCAGATTCCACTGCCACAACTATCAAAATCAAATTATGAAAATTGGAGTATCCAGATGAAGGAGATTCTTGGAACTCTAGATGCGTGGGAAGTAACAAGGGATGGTTTTGTAGAACCAACTGATACAACTGGGTACACATCAGTCCAGAACAAGGATGAAAGAGACGCGATCTAAAGACAAAACAACATTGTACATGTTGTTTAGGGTTGTCGATGAATCAACCTTTGAGAAGATTGTTGGTTTGACTACGTCGAAAGTAGTGTGAGACACCTTTGATAGAGCGTCTAGAGGAGCATATAGAGTTAAGCAAGTTCGCTTGCAAACTCTTTGAGGTGAACTAGAAATAATGAAAATGAAGGAGACGGAGTCCGTGTCGGACTACATAACGCGTGTGCAAACGGTAGAAAATAAATTGAGTCGAAATCGAGAAGCATTGAGTGGTGCTCGTGTTGTCGAAAATATTTTGAGATGTTTGACAAACAAGTTTGAAAATATAGTATGTGCAATAGAGGAATCGGAAGAAAAAAAATTCGAGAGTTACTGTCGAAGAAGTTGCAAGTTCTCTCGAAGCACGCAAACAACGCAAGATGAAGATGAAGGAGGAGGCATCATATGATGCAAAACAAAACAAGGATCTCGCCAGAGACGAAAATGCACTCTTCTCTCAAACATTTAGTGGGAGAGGACGTGGCCGTGGAGTACACGATGGTGGTCAAAGTTATCAAAATAACAACTTTAAAAGAGTACAATAAAGCCTACAAAACTGGCATGGCAGAGGACGTGGTCAAAGAGGTGGTCAAACAAACTACCTAAACATTAAATGTTACAAATGAAACAAATAGGGGCACTATGCGAAGGACTGTAATTCCTATAATTGCTATAACTGTGGAAAAGTAGTACATCATGCAAAAGATTGTCGTCTTAGAAAGAAGGTGGAACAGACAACAAACTTTGCCCTAGAGACAGGTTCGAATGACGGTTTTCTACTAATGACTCAAAAGGAAGTAGACGTAGAAAATGACACTATATGGTATCTTGAATCAAGAGGAAGTAACCCTATGTGTGATCGCAAACACCTATTGAGAGAGATTGCAAAAATTAAATATGGCCATGCATCTTTCGGAGATGCGTCGAAAGTAAAGGTCGAAGGAAAGGGTACAATCTGTTATGTGCAAAAGGATGACTTGATTGGGTTAATCCAAGATGTATATTATGTACCAGATGTCAAAACAAACATATTGAGTATGGGACAATTAACTAAGAAGGGATATTTGATTCTCATGAAATATCGAACGTTGCACCTCAAAGATAAGTCCGCATCCGGTGAAGTCGACATGGAGAAGAATCGAATGTACAAGTTGAATTTGAGGAGAGTTCTAGAAAAATGTTTGCAGGTTAACATCAAAGATAAAGTGTCTCTATGGCATCTACGTTTTGGTTACTTACATCATGCTGGGTTAATGAGATTATCAAAGAAGAACATGGTGCATGGACTTTCAGACATGGAGTATGAAGGAAAATTATGAGAAGATTGTGTTCTTAGTAAACAAACAAGAACTTCATTTCAAAAGAAGGCAGATTATCAGGCTAAACACATTGGCGAATTGATTCACAATTACATATGTGGGCCAATTACTCCAGAATCCTTTAGTGGTAAGAAGTATTTCATTTTGTTCATTAATGATTTCTCAAGAAAGACTTGGATATATTTCTTGAAGGAAAAATCTGAAGCATTTGAAGTATTCAAAAAGTTTAAAGTAATGGCGAAGAAGGCAACTGACAAACACATCTAGGCCCTTCGATAAGATAGAGGTGGAGAGTATACTTCAACAACATTCATGAAGTCTTGTGAAGAGCAGTGAATAAGAAGATTTCTAACTACAACATACTCACCTCAAAAAAATGGGGTGGCTGAAAGGAAGAATCGAACAATCCTTAACATGGTTCGATCAATTCTTAAGAGTAAGAGCATGTCAAAGGAATTCTAGGCAAAAGCTGATCAATGTGCAATCTTTGTTCAAAATAGATGTCCACATTCGAATCTAGGAGATTAAACACCACTAGAAGCATGGAGTGGATAGAATCCAAATGTGTCTCATTTCAAAGTCTTTGGTAGTGTTGCATATGCACATGTACCAGATCAACAAAGAACGAAGCTTGAAGACAAGAGTCAAAAGTACATACTCATTGGGTATGATGAGAAGACAAAGGGATACATATTGTTCGATCCTGTAAACAAAAAAGGTAATAGTAAGTAGGGGTGTTCGTGTGAATAAAGAAAGCAGATGAGACTGGAACAGTTCAAAAAAAGTTGTGGTTGAAGTTGGAGAATCATTTGTTACTGTGCCAACAAACACTTCAACAGATCATGAAGACTCTGATAGTGAAAATGAAGCTTCACAGCCCAGAATGAGAAGCTTACAAGATCTGTATGAAAACACAAAAGAAGTACATCCTGTATGTCTATTGGCAGATTCTGAAAAATTAGTTTTGAAGAAACACAGAGAGATGAAAAATGGAAAAATGCCATGAACGAAGACTCAAGGCCATTGAACATAACAACACTTGAAAACTTGCAAAGTTTACAAAAGGAAGTCAAACCATTGGTATGAAGTGGGTATTCAAGAAGAAGATGAATGCTCAAGGAGAAATGGAAATGTATGTGTCATGACTTATGGCGAAAGGCTACAAATAGAAAGAAGGAATTGAATATGATGAAGTATTTGCACCTGTTTCAAGAATGGAAATAATTCGATTGCTCAGCTTTCAAGATGCTCAATTTAAATGGAAAATATTTCAGATGGATGTAAAATCAAGTTTTTTGAATGGTGTGCTCGAAAAAGAAGTCTACATCGAAGTACCACCAGGATACATGAAAATCGATAACAAAGGAAAACAGCTGAGATTGAAGAAGGCATTTATTGTTAGAAGCACACACCATGTACATGGAATACGTGCATCGATACACACTTCAAAGAGAAATTTATTGTTAGAAGCACACACCATGTACATGGAATACATGTATAATTACTACTGCCCAGTTATTATCTCAAACTCTCATTTTATTGATCCTAACTTCTAATTTGTATTTTACTCTCGTAACAAAACAGTTCATATTTAGAACTAGTAATAGACACTAAAAAATTATTCTTTTAAAACGGAATGAATCGAATGGCTGCTAAACCCCGCTATTATATGACCTTACATACCGATAACTAAATTTAGTTATAGCGCAATGTAAATAAACAATATCGACAATTCAAATAAACCATGCATTTTAGACAATTTTGGCATAAATAAATAAAAAATTAAAGTAATACTTAAAACAAAATGTAGAATATTTGGCTAACTTTGTGTCTCCCATTCGTGAGATTTTTCCTTTGTCACTCCGAAAAGAAAATGCGATGAAGGAAATTAAAAAGTACGATTCTAACGTAAGGTTAGAATCATCAAAGGTTCGCAAAAATCTCCGGTGTGGAAATTGCGACCAGAAAATAGAAGCAGATACTAAAATTATAAAGGAAACAGGAATCGGCAAAATAAAAGGCAAAGGAAATAATTTCTGGAAAAATCGGTAGAGTAACAGTAAATGAAGCGGAAAAGAAAGTGTTTGAAAAATGAGGATTTAGGGTCTTATTTATAGACTTGGAGACGCGTGATCGTTGAGTATTTTTCTCCTCCATATCCTCCTCCGTAGCGATCGCTATGAACCGTTGAGATAGGGCGTGACGGTCGTCACGTGTTGCTTCTTGAGGAAGTCTCCTTCTTGCTTCATTGCGGCCATTAGGGCACGCGTGGCAAGTGGTAACGATTGTTACCCTTTGGAGTCCAGGGCTTGGCTTTTGCGCGTTGGACTGGGCTTGCTTCTTTTATTTTATTTTTCAATGCCTTTTTACTTGTAATGCACCCATATTTTGCCATACACCCCACAGTTGTATAATTGCTCTTCTTTTGTGGATTTTGAGTACGATTTTCCCGACTTTTCCCGACTTTCTCTGCACATGCCTTGTAAACATTAAATTCCTGAAAACATAGAAAATGCCGGCATAATACGAATAAAGGGTAATTTAATTAATTAAAATGCGGATAAAGTTCATGTAAATTGATCCAAATATTCAATATATTTTCGGGTTTTCAAACTCCCTACACTTGAACCTTTGCTTGTCCTCAAGCAAATAATAAATTATAAATCGTTTTAACACAAAGTCTCTGACACAGTTGCATGACACAACTTGAATTGTACGTGGTTGAGGGGCGTTACATTAGAAAAATGGAACTAAGCTCTGACACTAATGATACAAAAATGACACGAAACCATAGATCATGGTCAAAATCCTTCACCCTATGCAAACCAGTCTGAATCATGCTATCATAGGTCAACCTAATTCTTTTCTTTCGAAATTAACCACTTTTGTTCTAGTGCAATCACATTAAGCCCTTTATCTTTCGCACGGACATAGTAGAGTAGTCAGTTAGTGATTCTGGTCATTCATGCACGAGGTTCGGGTACACAGTTTAGTAACCCTTTTTCTTTCCCAAATTACAAGTCTCGTGGATCGAACCGTAGTCCTCCCTACCAAGTATAGCACCGATACCACCAAGCTTATAACTGGTTGTTATATTAGTTTCTTGTAGGTTCCGCAACTGTTGGATTAAATGACCTGGTGAGGGTCACCTAACTTAATTAGCGCATTCCCTACTCTATCTCGATACTTAAATTTTTTTCTGATTAGGACCAGTCACTTATATTCATTGGCTCCCTACGTAGTTTGTGGATAAGCAAGTGCCGACTACTAGTATAAACTATTCGGAGTTGATCTAAAACTTAAAACTTAAGGTTTCGGCATCATAACTACTCAAACTGGTCTTGTATAATCTGGAAGATTTAGGTGTCAAGGCGGTATTATTTTTGTCAAATCTTGTTCAAAGATTCTAACAAAGCCTACTTGAGCAACCTATATACTTTTCGAATGTACCGAGCTAATGTGTCGAATAAAAAATTAAAAATTTTGTTATGGTTTAAGAAAGGTATGGAAGTACGGATAACTTACAGAAATGACTACTCTATTGAAATTAATCCCACAAATTTTTTTTATTGAATGGAAAGGGAAATAACGGAAATAAGGGAAATACTGAAAATTCAAATCTGATTTACTAGGAAATTGAAAACAAAGGTTTCCTCCCCTACACTTAAACTGAGCGTTGTCCTCAATGAGACAAATAAAGTGAGAAAAGAAAACTAACAAGAAAATTAAGAAAATAAAATACAAGGAAACAAGAAAACAAATCCTCATTATTGTCTCTGACATTTCTGCTGCTCGATGCTTCACCTCGTGCTCTTCCTCCACCGCGTGTCCTCACTCCACCTCTTATGGGTCTAGTAGGTTCCTCACCAGTGTTGTAAACATAAGCATGAAGTGCTTCAACGTGGAATGATAAGTAGCGCATTTCATCAGTCAGATCTGAAATGTCATGATGATTCCAGTAGGCGGTGTCGCGTTGATCGCGTTGCAGGTCTTGCATCATCTGCATCAGTTCTTGTTGACGCTGATCTTGAAGTAAAAGTGATGCATATATTGCTTTGATGGTGGATGGTTTAGGATCATTTCCTTATTGTTCTTGTGGCGGGACATTTAGTTGGGGTGGTTGTTTATTCACTTCTGGTATTGCATTACCCTCCTACTTGGTTATTCTGCACATTCTCTCTAGGGGATGGTGCTTGAAGATCATAAATCCAATTTGCAGTAACATAAATTCTTGTTATATCCGGATTTGGAAGAATAATGCTTGGAATGACCCTGTGCTGCACCATCAGGTTGTACCTTCCATCCCTTCTTGCTTTGACAATATGACCAGACTGGCAGTAATCAATATCCAGAAACTCAGCTTCCCAATAAGGTAGTTGATCCAACCTATCTTGCAAATTCATATATTGGTCAATAGCGGTGACTATGCCTTCTATATAGAAAGGTGATATGTTGGTTTTTCTCGATAAAAGCGATTGGATGTGGTTGAGAAGGAATGGAGCAACGTTTATACTAAGATCGGGAGTGAAGGTGCAGTGCAGAAAATACATTTCCTTAGCGTTCACCTTGTTGTTGTTTGCTCGCCCGAACACTGTATTGGCTAGGACACGGTGGAAATAGCGGATGCACGGGTTGTGGATGTGAGTGGAAAAAAGTTCTTCCCAATCATTGACATGACTACCAGTTAGATGTTCCCAAATTTCAAACGACCTTTCCGTCCAATCTTCTTCAGGAGGAATTCTATATTCCACACCCTCTCCACGATGAAAGTAAAGTACCTGACTCAGAGTCTCTTAGTTCATGGTGTACTCCGTGTTGAATAGTTTGAATGTTGCTGCATCGATTATATACTGACCAACTTCTGGAGTAGGTGGTGTTTGATAGGAAAAAGAACCCTAGAACTCCAACGTGAAGGATTCATAAGTTGGGAGGTTCATAGTTGCAATATGGTGTAAACCAGATTCATGGGACATAAATTGCACACTTTCAAGAAATCCCAAATCACGTAAACAATCTATATTGACATACTTCTTTGGGACAATACCTCTCTGATGAAACTGCTGGTAAAGTTTCTCTTATCGATATCCGGCAGCTCCATTTCTGAATACCATATCGGTGAGGTCTGACTCCTCTCTTTCTTCCTGACCTTTTCTGGCCATTTTGGAAAGGTGTTGGAAATGATATTTTTCAAAAGGTAGAAGAGTTGTTGAATAAAGTTGTCGTAATAGTGAAATTCTCTCCAAGATTTTATATAGAAGAAAGGTTTTAATGGTGTAGAGAAGATTTGTGGAGGTATTGAATGGTATTTAGAGTGGTGTTTATTGGTGTGGAATAAAAATGAAACGGATGGGTAGTTTGAAATGGTTTAAAATGCATTAAAGTGGAAATAAATAAGAATGCATGAGGAACATGGTTGGCCGAGTGTTATAACATTTGGATGGAAAATGGAGGTGTAACTGTCATTACACCTGGCTTCAGGTTAAAGGTCACACATGCCTCCTTGTAACGGTTGTTACAAGGCCTTGATTCCCAAGAGAATCTCGTGCCTGCACCGGTCGGTGTGTCATCTATGCATGAGATTATTTTCTCTTGTAGACCGTGGCATTGCATGCTTATGTCGTTTCAATCTCTAAATGAATAATAATTTTGAACATGCAAGGGGACAATGAGGTGACAATTAAGTGTAGCATGCAAGATTTAATTTATTTTACTTGGTCTACTAGATTAATCATACATGCATTTTTTATTTTAGGTGAACATAATAACATGGCATCATAATATAATAATCACAGAGCACAATAAGAAATATATTCTGATAACACAAATAAATAGAAAGTGAATACTGACAATGAAAATACTTAAATGAATAAATAATTCTGAAAAATAAATAACCAAAATCAATCTAAATAAGAAATAACAAATGATGCTAATGAAAAACTATAAATCCTAAATAAACACTCATCCCCTACACTTAGAGAGAACAGTGCCCTCAATGTTCTAAATACATAAATCAACCACCTCTAGAATTAAACTATTGAAAAAGGTGATCTAGATTCGCCGTAACTAGGTCCATGAAACCATAAAAATCTTTGCGGAGTGAGGTAAGATCTGAACGAATAGCAACAAGCTCTATCGTGAGTGTATCAATAGCAACAACATAATCAGGCTGTGGAATCTAGACAGCGGCAACAGTAGGATCTGGGAGTGGATCCCAATTTGGATGGCATTCGAGTAAAGGCAGTGTAACAGGATCAGCCTCGATCATCCCAATCAACTCGACCATTTTTGGGTCAGACTCATCCAATCCTGCTAGAGGGTCATAATAGTGGGGCGGTGTCAAAGGATCAGACTCTTATTCTTCGATGTCATTCTCAGCTACTCCTTCCAGGTCGTAAATCCAATTCTTATTGTCATGCACATGAGCGCTATGTTAAGAAGCGTGAAGTGGTAGATCGATGCATGATGAATCACTAACTGAAACTAATTCGACTCTAAATATCTGATCATCCCAACATTAAAACAAAGAGATAGGTCAAGTGGGACAAAGTCAACATCTGGGGTCAGACGTGACAATTGCTCCCTAAAAAATAGGGCATTAGCGATCATAGTCACTAAGCCACCAACACATACCGGACCATGAGGAGCCTGGGCTATACTCAGGAGACAAACAAGCATAAATGACGCACCAAGTACTGGTCTAGATTGAAACACACAGAACATAATAAATAGCTCTTCCTTAGACACCAAGGTATCATTCTGAGGTTTTCCAAACAAGGTAAACGCCAGAATCATGTGGAAATACCTAATAGTTGAGTTATGAATCTCTGACGAGTGTCTAGCAATAGAGCTCTCATGTCGCAGATTAGATATCTCTCCCCAAAAATAGTTAAGTTAGCTGTCCATAAACTCGTCATCGGGAATCTCAATGACAACATCAGCACAAACAGGGAAATCCAAAAGAGCAGCAAGTTCACGGGTGGTGAACCTGTGAGTAAAACCAAACAATCTGAATGAAACCAAACCTCTGACCAATCCTAAACCAATGTCACGGTTGTAGTGCAAAGAACTGAGGAACTCCAGCCTCAGGTTGCAATAGGTAGGTTGCTGATGATGAATAAAATAATCCCAACAATCTGGTTAAACATGAAGCAAACACTCTCCCTGATACCCAATGCGGATAGTGTGGGGTCGTGCGTGTAACACCCTTCTAAATACCCCGTGAATAGTATAAATAACTCAGAGTTGACATGTCATGAAGGGCGTCACAATTGATTTAAAAATAAAATTTCAATACAATGTCATGCTTTCATGGGAAGCATAGCTCAATTAAAAATGAATTACATGTTTAATACAGTGGAATTATTTATTCAAAACTCGGATAATTCAAAATATCAAATACCACCAAAAGGTCAACACCTAAATCCATCAAATAATTATCCAAATAAAATAATTAAACAATTTAAGAGTTTAATAGAAACACTAAAGACAAACGTTCTTAGTTTACAATGACACGACGTGTAAATAAATAGCATAGCCCACGAGCCATCCTCACCACGCGGCTAAAGCTTCAAAATCATCAAAGTAAGGGTGAGACTACATAATAACTAACATGCATTATAAATTCAGAAAACAAATAGAACTTCATGAGCTATTACTTCACCCTATTTAGCATAATCGATTCAATCATTCATTCCACAAACACAAGACAAAATCATGCACCAAACTCAACAAACTAATAACACTGGAAACCATCCTATCATGTTATAATCCATAAAAATTCGAGGCAAGACGTATGTGGTGGTACTAAGTCACATGACATAATCACCGGATACGACATCATCCATTATTCATACGGAATGAATCCATCACATTATAAACCTAATTACCGCATACGGAATTAGCTACCATGTAATGTATATGCAACATCACAAAATCATGCAACATCATCACCAAAACATGATAACCATCATTTATCATGAACATCATCAAACAAAGATAAACATCACAAGCATGATAATCACCAATCATAACACCATTATCATGACATCAAATACATAAACATGTAAAATCACCAACATTGTAATATCACCAACATATGAATACATCATCAATATGCACATCATACATCATACATACCATTGTATAATAAATATGCACATAAGAATAAACCACATAATCGGAAAATCAATGCTTTTCAAGAAATTTTTTCATTTTATAAAATAGAGTATTTAATTTAAGAAACAACGTCCAAAACGGAGACTAGAACGGACTTACGGTTTGAAAGTTATGAATTTTAAAGTTTAGTATTTTTTAATATTGTGGTAACCGTTCCTCCAGGGAGTAACCGTTCCTATCATAGTGAAAACGCTTAGAAAATGTGGGGAACCGGTTCTCCAAGAGGGTAACTAGTTCTGCTCAAAATCAGATTTTCAAATGTTAATATAAGGGTAACGGTTCCCTACAAGGTAAAAAGTTCCACAATCTGTAAAAATTCAGTTTTACATTCTCTTATTTTCCAATCAATCCAATTGTTCCAATTACGAACCCATACACAATTAACACCAAAACACATCCCAATACATGATTTCAATGCCATAACAACACACAACATCATACAACAAATATAACACCAATTGCATCAAGAATGTCAAAATCATGCATTTTGGGTCAAAACTCATAAACATAAAATCCTAAATTGGGATTTCTAATCTTTACTCTATTCTATCATTCCCAAAATCTACAATACAATATAATTATATTAATCACCCTTACCTTAGTCAATTGTTTGGATTCTTCTTGAGCTTTAGGTTCCTCTTCCTCCTTTGCTTTTCTACTCTTTTCACGTATGATTTTCTTTCCTTTTTCTTCTTATTTCCTTTTCTTATAATAATAACAATAAAATAAAGTATTAAAGGCTTTACTTCACACCCTTACCTCTGCTAATCACCACATAAGCCCAATTTCTTTTTCTTTATATATTTTCCAATAATTCTAATATTCCAATAATTTTCAAAAGTCAAATTTTAATTAATTAAATAATTAAAATTCCAATTTAGTAATAATTGAAAATATGGGGTGTTACAACTCTCCCCCACATAGAATATTTCTTTCCTTCCAACTCTCACGTCATGTTTGACATCATTTCAAATACCACTAACCAATATCTTTCCTAATAAACCACCATAATTCCACACGATTCATTGCTACCGGGTTAAGAATGCATCGGTTCATCTCACTTCTTGCCCCATAACTCTAGGATACATAATCTATCACTTCATTACACCGCAACACAGTTATAAGAACCCCCACATAACCGCAATATCAACAACAATTATACACAACGCTAGTATCACAAGTCTACGTTCCACCAATCGAGCTTACAATTTAATACATCTATTGAAATGGATGTAACACCAATAATACATATAACCCTTCGCCTAATAATTCCATTTTGGAATTTCTAATAGTTGCATAAACTCCACAACTTTTAACGTTTAATTTGTGACTTCAAAAGCATACCCGCATAACAAGGTGCATCACCTTACGCTTCTTCTACGCGACATTGATCGTCTACCTTAAGTCACTATCTTCATTTGTTTTCCATCAACTACCAGCTCTACAAGTTTCACATCTATCTTCAAACTCTCTTTAATATCCACCAAAAAATCATTGTTCCCCTTTTTTACATTCTAAACCTTCCACTCTACGGCTTCAGCTCACATACACACTCAAGTCTCTAACCTGCTGAAATAATTTCCAAGTCTTTTTCATAGACACTTTCCTCTTAGGTTCACGCAAACTGATGAGCTACTATCCTCTCGATAGAACATCAATCACTTCACACATTATCAAGCTAGCACGATAAGTATATCCCATCCAATATGATTTTGTCTACTATCAACAAGAGATTAAGGGTGATCAATTCCTCAATTTGTAAATAGATAGCTGAGAATCACAATGGAGTATAAACCATTGTTACCAAACTATAATAGCATTCCTTTAGAACTCATGTTCGAAGTCACCCAAGAACCATGGCCCAATAATCTTCTTTAAGGTTTACAACTTCTTCCACAATTATTTCTCATTTGATATCGATGATGAGATACCATCGATCGAACAAATTATATAATCTTCTTCACACTCACTTAGCATCGCACAATGTTAAGTATTTTCCCACTCATGAAATGCTAACATACCAAATATACCATAATTCATTTTGCTTCCATTTGAAGTCCTTATCCATGTAGAGAACTGTAACAACATTCACAAGTTTGTAGTCTTCCTCTAAATCTCATAACATCAAGGATCCATATATTTTCAAATTTGAATCTTATTCCAAACGCAATCTCAATAATACCTCTGATCATATGATTATTAAAATAAACTCCAAAAAATTTCTTGACACATGTCAATATTTCGACATCTTAAACTTGATTCCATTTCCTCTCGAATCTATTTTTCCTCTAGAATTACTTATCTTTTCCTCAAAAGCTAATGTCACTCTATTCATCCTTAATCGACATAAGTTGCATCTCTAATACTTTCACATTCTTACTAATACCAACATCTCATTCATTAACAATATATCATTCTTGACCTCATCTCAAATAAACTGCAACAATTACTAATTATATCCCAAAAATCTTCTAATACCCGTACCTAATTTTGGATTTTCCCACTACAATACCGCGTCAGCCTTAGATGGGTCTACCGCAATACCATCACTTGATATAACATGATAAAGAAAAACTCATCTTCTTATACTGTAATCTACACCTTGAAAACTTAACAAAATTCTACTCCCTTTTGAAGCTGAAATTCACATCGCAACATTCAACATGCCTATACTGAGTTCTAGAAGCTTCTCTTTAACTATCTTCATCCTTAACCCGACTACGAAGGTAAGTTAACCTCAATTCGACTTTACTGAAGACATACTCTCCTACTAATTGATCCATAAAATCACCAATCATTTGAAATGGATATTTAATCTCAATCACCACTTTAATCAGTTATAAGAAATCCACACGCAATTCCTACTGCTTTCTTTCTCCTTGACTAATGAAATTAGAGCTCCCAAAATGATATTTATAAATCTATTTCTCCGCACATCATTCAATAGCTTCTTCCAATTTCCTAACTATGAAGTTGACGTCCTGTATGGTGTCCTATAAACAAGTTTGGTACCAAGAACGACATCAACAATAACTCTGATTCTCCTCCAACATCACCACATGATAAATAAATTACTTTCAGGTGTTGGAACCATTTTTTTAAAAAAGTTCATCACATTAGCTTTCCAACTCTTCAAACAGAACTCAAATCGGACGTCCAGAACTCAAATTATGAATTTTACATGTTTTCGGAAAATGTTGTCAGCATCAGGAAATCAATTTCCACCTTGTGAGAGTGAAAAATCTATTGTTTTAAGTACAAAAATCACTTTTGTAACCCATCCAAACAACCCCAAACATCATAGAATATAGAATTTGAGATCCTAACTTTAACATACCACAACACACCTCATTCACCATGATTAATTAAGTTACAATTCCAATAACCAATTCATACAGTGCATATTTTATAGCAACCATTGACACTGACACATTCAATCTTTTCAAGGACAGAAAGAGGTAACTTAACACCAACAACTTCACGATCAATCAAAAGTGTTGCAACGTTCCAACCGCATTTAGCTTCATCTTCTAAGATTTATCCTTCTTATTTACCAAACATCTTCTAGTACAAGAATATGCATCGACTAATAAAACAATTCATAATCACTTGGTTTAACTTCAAACATTCAACCAAGGATAACCTCAAGGTAATCCGACATCTTGCTCTAATGACGAGTCACTATTATTCCGTGAAAACATCGCTTCACACCGATCGGAACATCATTATCCATAACATCGTCCTTCACTCCCAGTGATGCGAACAACAAAAGTACCTAATTGTTACCCCTTAAGAGCACTCTATCTCGATCGTTAAATGATTCATGAATTCATATCTCCGACCAAACCACACGATCTAGCCAACATTTGCACTCATGTAATCAATAGCAGATCGATCTAACTCTTCACACCAGAACATCTCGGAGAAGTAAAGCTTCTCCACCACTTGCTTCTAAACCACTCCAACAACCAAGTAGTTAGAAAAAAAGCAAGTACCGATAGTGTTTCACACATATGTCGCATACAAAAGGAATAATGACATTAAGACACTAGTTACAACGTCCGACTATGCTCTGATACCACTATTGTAACACCCATCTAAATACCCCACGAATAATATAAATAACTCAGAGTTAACATGTCATCAAGGGCGTCACAATTGATTTAAAAATAAAATTCCAATATAATTTCATGCTTTCATGGGAAACATAGCTCAATTAAAAATGAATTACATGTTTAACACAGCGGAATTATTTATTCAAAACTCAGATAATTCAAAATATCAAATACCACCAAAAGGTCAACACCTTAATCCATCAAATAATTATCCAACTAAAACAATTAAACAATTTAAGAGTTTAATAGTCACTCTAAAAATAAATGTTCCCCAGTGTTACAAGACCAGAGCATGACACCGACACGTGACAAAATAAATAGCATAGCTCTATGAGCCATCCTCACCAACGCCTAAGTCGCTAAAGCTTCAATCTGAAATCATCAAAGTAAGGGTGAGACTACATCATAATTAACATGCATTATAAATTCATAAAATAAATAGAATTTCATGATTTATTACTTCACCTGATTTAGCATAATCAGATTCAATCATTCATTCTTAAACATAAGCCAAAATCATGCATCAAACTCAACAAACTAATTATAACACTGGAAACCATCCTATCATATTATAGTTCGTACAAAATGCAATGCAAGACTCTATGCATGTAGTACCAAAAGTGGACTAAGTCGCACAATGATCCCTAATCACCCGGATATAGTTACATCGATTCATCCATAATCACCAGGATATGAATCCAGCCTCACCACCCATAATCACCCGGGAACGGTTATTAGCAATACTCACTAATTCCGCACAACGGGAATTAGCTATCACCAGAATGTATATGCATGCACAACATAAAATCATGCAACATCATCACCAAAACATGATAACCATCATTTTTCATGAACATCATCAAACAACATAAACATGCATAAGAAATTACTTCAACATCGTCACCAAAACATGCTAACCACCATTTATCACGAACATCATCAAACAACATAAACATGCACAAGAAATTAAACATCACTTCGTAATGTTATCACCATCATATGATTACAGCCATCAATATGCACTCATACATCATCATAACATCAACATACCATTACATATACATCAAATATGCACATAAGAATAAACCACATAATCGGAAAATCAATGGTTTTCAAAATAAAATCAAGTTACTGTTATTTTTTTCATTTTATAAAATAGAGTACTTAATTTAAGAAACAACGTCCAAAACGAAGACTAAAATAGACTTACGGTTTGAAAGTTATGAATTTTTAAAGTTTAGTCTTTTCAAAATAATATGGTAATCGGTTCCTCCAGGAGAAACCAGCCGACTATCATAGTGAAAACGCTCTAGAAATGTATGGGGAACCGGTACTTATAGGGTAACTGTTCCCCATTCAAAACTAGATTTTCAAATGTTAATATTGGTAACTGGTTCCCAGGGTAAACGTTTCCACGACTCGTAGCCATAAATTCTTTTTACAAGATTCTCTTATTTCCCAATCAATCCAATTATTCTAATTATGAACTCATACATAATTAACACCAAAACACATCCCAATACATGATTACAATACCATAACAACATACCACAACATCATACAACAACTCTATAACACCAATTCCATCAAGAATGTCATAATCATGCATTTAGAGTCAAAACTCATAAACCTAAAATCCTAAATTGGGATTCCTAATCTCTTACTCTATTCTATGATTCCCAAAATCTATAATACAATATAATTAGAGTAATCACCCCTTACCTTAGTCAATTGTTTGAATCCTTCTTGAGCTTTAGGTTCCTCTTCCTCCTTTGTTCTTCTTCTCTTTTCTCGTATGATTCCTCTTCTCACTTTTTCCCAATTCTTGTTTCCTCTCTTCTTATTTTCCTTTTTATTATAATAATAATAATAATAATAAAATAAAGTATTAGAGGCTTTTACTTCACACACCCCTCACCTCTACTAATCACCACATAAGCCCGATTTCTTTTTCTTTCTTTATTTTCCAATAATTCTAATATTCCAATAATTTCCAAAAATCAAATTTTAATTAATTAAATAATTAAAATTCCAATTTAGCAATAATTGAAAATATCGGGTGTTACAGTGCGCAAAAATGGTGGGATGCATCTCTCTCTGAACACTCTCTAAAAAATTTGAGGAAAACCTAATGAAACATGACGTGTACATAAATCTTAAGAAAATCTAATGGAATCTAAAGTGAACATAGATGTGAAGAAATATGAAGTGAATATAAATCATAAGAAGTTCTGAACAAATACGAAGTGAACAGAAATCTTAAGAAATCTGATGATATTTAAAGTGAATATAAGACTTTAGAAAATGTGATGAAATTTGAAATGAATATAAGTCTTTAGAAAATTTGAGGAAAACCTGATGAAACTTCACGTGAACATAAATCTTAATAAAATACGATGGAATCTGAAGTGAACATTGATCTGAAGAAATTTGAAGTGAATATAAATCGTAAGAAATTTTTAAGAAATACGAAGTAGGAAAATATATTAAGAAATCTGATGATATTTGAAGTGAATAAAAGTCGTTAGAAAATGCGATGAAATTTGAAATGAATATAAGTCTCTAAAAAATTTAAAGAAATCCTTATGAAACTTTGACGTGAACATAAATCTTAAGAAAATCGATGGAATCTCAAGTGAACATATATATGTAAAAATTTGAAGTGAATATAGATCTTAAGAAATTTTGAAGAAATACGAACTGGACACAAATTTTAAGAAAATATGATGATATTTGAAGTGAATATAAGTCTTCAGAAAATGTGATGAAATTTAAAATAAATATAAGTCACTAGAAAATGTGATAAATTCGAGGAAAACCTCATAAAATTTGAAGTGAACATAAATCTTAAGAAAATATGATGGATTATAAAGTGAACATAGATCTGATAAAATTGGAAGCGAATATAAACCTTAAGAAGTTTTGAACAAATACGAAGTGAACATAAACCTTAAGAAATATGATGATATTTGAAGTGAATATAATTCTTTAGAAGATGTGATGAAATTTGAAATGAATATAAGTTTCTAAAATTTTTGGGGAAAACCTAATGAAACATGACGTCAACATAAATTTTAAGTAAATCTGATGGAATCTCAAGTGAACATAGATCTGAAAAAATTTGAAGTGAATATATATCTTAAGAAGTACTGAAGAAATAAGAAGTGAACAAAAATCTTAAGAAATTTGATGATATTTTAAGTGAATATAATTCTTTAGAAATTGTGATGAAATTTGAAATGAATATAAGTCTCTATAAAATTTGAGGAAAACCTGATGAAATTTCACGTGAACATAAATCTTAAGAAAATCTGATGGAATCTCAAGTGAACAAAGATCTGAATAAATTTGAAGTGAATATAAATCTTATGAAATTATGAAGAATTACGAAGTGAACAAATATCTTAAGAAATCTGATGATATTTGAAGTGAATATAAGTCTTTAGAAAATGTGATGAAATTTGAAATGAACATAAGTCTCTAGAAAATTTGAGGAAAACCTTATGATACTTGACGTGAAAATAAATCTTAAGAAAATCCGAGGGAATCTCAAGTGAACATAGATCCGAAGAAATAAACGAAATATAAAATAGAAGTGAACATAAACCTTAAGAAATATGATGATATTTGAAGTGAATATAAGTCTTTAGAAAATGTGATGAAATTTGAAATGAATATAAGTCTCAAAAAATTTGAGGAAAACCTTATGAAACAAGAAGTGAACATAAATTTTAAGTAAATCTGATGGAATATCAAGTGAACATAGATCTGAAGAAATTTGACGTGAATATAAACCTTAATAAATTTTAAAGAAATACGAAGTGAACATAAACCTTAAGAAATATGATGATATTTGCACTGATTATAAGTCTTTAGTAAATGTGAAGAAATTTGAAATGAATATAAGTCTCTAGAAAGTTTGAGGAAAACCTGATGAAACTTCACGTGAACAAAAATCTTAAAAAAATACGATGGAATCTGAAGTGAACATAGATCAAAAGATTTTTGAAGGGAATATAAATCCTAAGAAATTCTAAAGAAATACTGAGTAAACAAATATATTATGAAATCTGATGATATTTGAAGTGACTATAAGTCTTTAGAAAATGCGATGAAATTTGAAATGAATATAAGTCTCTAGAAAATTTGAGGAAACCCAATGAAGCTTGACGTGAACGTAAATGTTAAGAAAATATGATGGAATCTCAAGTGAGCATAGATATGAAGATATTTGAAGTAATTATAAACCTTAAGAAATTTTGAAGAAATACGAAGTGAAGATAAACCTTAAGAAATATGATAATATTTGTGGTGAATATAATTCTTCAGAAAATGTGAAGAATTTTGAAATGAATATGACTCTCTAAAAAAATTGAGGAAAACCTGATGAAACATGAAGTGAACATAAATCTTAAGAAAATCTAATGGAAACTCAAGTGATCATAGATGTGAAGAAATTTGAAGTGAATAAATCTTCTAAGTTTCAACAAATAAGTGAATGTAAATCTTAAGAAATCTGATGATATTTGAAGTGAATATAAGTCTTTAGAAAATGTGATGAAATTTGAAATGAATATAAGTGTCTAGAAAATTTGAGGAAAACCTGATGAAACTTCACGTGAACATAAATCTTAATAAAATACGATGGAATCTGAAGTGAACATAGATCCGAAGAAATTTAAACTGAATATAAATCTTAAGAAATTCCGAAGAAATACGAAGTAAGAAAATGTATTAAGAAATCTGATTATATTTGAAGTGAATATAAGTCTTTAAAAAATGCAATGAAATTTGAAATGAATATAAGTCTCTAAATTTTTTGAAGAAAACCTTATGAAACTTTGACGTGAACATAAATCTTAAGAAAATACGATGGAATATCAAGTGAACATAGATATGTAGAAATTTGAAGTGAATATAGATCTTAAGAAATTCCAAAGAAATATGAACTGGACACAAATTTAACAAAAATATGATGATATTCGAAGTGAATGTAACTCTTCAGAAAATGTGATGAAATTTGAAATGAATATAAGTCACTAGAAAATGTGATGAAATTCGAGGAAAACCTCATGAAATTTGAAGTGAACATAAATCTTAATAAAATATGATGGATTATAAAGTGAACATAGATCTGAAAAAATTGGAAGTGAATATAAACCTTAAGAATTTAAGAACAAATTCGAAGTGAACATAAACCTTAAGAAATATGATGATATTTGAAGTGAATATAAGTCTTTAGAAAATGCGATGAAATTTGAAGAGAATATAAGTATCTAGAAAATTTGAGGAAAACCTAATGTAGCTTGACGTGAACATAAATCTTAAGAAAATATGATGGAATCTCAAGTGAACATAGATCTGAAGAAATTTGAAGCAAATATAAACCTTAAGAAATTCTAAAGAAATACGAAGAGAAGATAAACCTTTAGAAATATGATGATATTTGAGGTGAATATAAGTCTTCAGAAAATATGAAGAAATTTGAAATAAATATAACTCTCTAAAAAAATTGAGGAAAACTCGATGAAACATGACGTGAACATAAATCTTAAGAAAATATAATGGAAACTCAAGTGATCATAGATGTGAAGAAATTTGAAGGGAATATAAATCTTAAGAAGTTCTGAACAAATACAAAGTGAACAGAAATCTTAAGAAATCTAATGATATTTGAAGTGAATATAAGTCTTTAGAAAATGTGATGAAATTTGAAATTAACATAAGTCTCTAGAAAATTTGAGGAACACCTGATGAAACTTCACGTGAACATAAATATTAATAAAATACGATGGAATCTGAAGTGAACATAGATCTGAAGAAATTCGAAGTGAATATAAATCTTAAGAAATTCTGAAGAACTACGAAGTAAGAAAATGTATTAAGAAATCTTATGATATTTGAAGTGAATATAAGTCTTTAGAAAATACGATGAAATTTGAAATGAATATAAGTCTCTAAAAAATTTGAGGAAAACCATACGAAACTATGAAGTGAACATAAATCTTAAGAAAATGCGATGGAATCTTAAGTGAACATAGATATGTAGAAATTTGAAGTGAATATAGATCTTAAGAAATTCTGAAGAAATACGAACTGGACACAAATTTTAAGAAAATATGATGATATTTGAAGTGAATATTAGTCTTTAAAAAATGTGATGAAATTTGAAATGAATATAAGTCTCTAGAAAGTTTGAGGAAAACCTGATGAAACTTCACGTGAACATAAATATTTATAAAATATGATGGAATTTGAAGTGAACATAGTTCTGAAGAAATTTGAAGTGAATATAAATCTTAAGAAATTCTGAGGAAATACGAAGTAAGAAAATGTATTAAGAAATCTGATGATATTTGAAGTGAATATAAGTCTTTAGAAAATGCGATGAAATCTGAAATGAATATAAGTCTCTAAAGAATTTGAGGAAAACCTTACGAAACTTTGACGTGAACATAAATCTTAAGAATATGCGATGGAATCTTAAGTGAACATAGATATGTAGAAATTTGAAGTGAATATAGATCTTAAGAAATTCTGAAGAAATACGAACTGGACACAAATTTTAAGAAAATATGATGATATTTGAAGTGAACATAAGTCTTTAGAAAATGTGATGAAATTTGAAATGAATATAAGTCACTGGAATATGTGAGGAAATTTGAAAAAAACCTGATGAAATTTGAAGTGAACATAAATCTTACGAAAATCTAATGGAAACTCAAGTGATCATAGATGTGAAGAAATTTGAAGTGAATATAAATCTTAAGAAGTTCTAAACAAATACGAAGTGAACAGAAATCTTAAGAAATCTGATGATATTTAAAGTGAATATAAGACTTTAGAAAATGTGATGAAATTTGAAATGAATATAAGTGTCTAGAAAATTTGAGGAAAACCTGATGAAACATCACGTGAACATAAATCTTAATAAAATACGATGGAATCTGAAGTGAACATTGATCTGAAGAAATTTGAAGTGAATATAAATCGTAAGAAATTTTGAAGAAATACGAAGTAGGAAAATATATTAAGAAATCTGATGATATTTGAAGTGAATAAAAGTCGTTAGAAAATGCGATGAAATTTGAAATGAATATATGTCTCTAAAAAATTTAAAGAAATCCTTATGAAACTTTGACGTGAACATAAATCTTAAGAAAATCGATGGAATCTCAAGTGAACATAGATATGTAAAAATTTGAAGTGAATATAGATCTTAAGAAATTTTGAAGAAATACGAACTGGACACAAATTTTAAGAAAATATGATGATATTTGAAGTGAATATAAGTCTTCAGAAAATGTGATGAAATTTAAAATAAATATAAGTCACTAGAAAATGTGATAAATTCGAGGAAAACCTCATAAAATTTGAAGTGAACATAAATCTTAAGAAAATATGATGGATTATAAAGTGAACATAGATCTGATAAAATTGGGAAGCGAATATAAACCTTAAGAAGTTTTGAACAAATACGAAGTGAACATAAACCTTAAGAAATATGATGATATTTGAAGTGAATATAAGTCTTTAGAAAATGCGATGAAATTTGAAGAGAATATAAGTATCTAGAAAATTTGAGGAAAACCTAATGTAGCTTGACGTGAACATAAATCTTAAGAAAATATGATGGAATCTCAAGTGAACATAGATCTGAAGAAATTTGAAGCAAATATAAACCTTAAGAAATTCTAAAGAAATACGAAGAGAAGATAAACCTTTAGAAATATGATGATATTTGAGGTGAATATAAGTCTTCAGAAAATATGAAGAAATTTGAAATAAATATAACTCTCTAAAAAAATTGAGGAAAACTCGATGAAACATGACGTGAACATAAATCTTAAGAAAATATAATGGAAACTCAAGTGATCATAGATGTGAAGAAATTTGAAGGGAATATAAATCTTAAGAAGTTCTGAACAAATACAAAGTGAACAGAAATCTTAAGAAATCTAATGATATTTGAAGTGAATATAAGTCTTTAGAAAATGTGATGAAATTTGAAATGAATATAAGTCTTGAAAAAATTTGAGGAAAACCTGATGAAACAAGAAGTGTACATAAATTTTAAGTAAATCTGATGGAATATCAAGTGAACATAGATCTGAAGAAATTTGACGTGAATATAAACCTTAATAAATTTTAAAGAAATACGAAGTGAACATAAACCTTAAGAAATATGATGATATTTGCACTGATTATAAGTCTTTAATAAATGTGAAGAAATTTGAAATGAATATAAGTCTCTAGAAAGTTTGAGGAAAACCTGATGAAACTTCACGTGAACAAAAATCTTAAAAAAATACGATGGAATCTGAAGTGAACATAGATCAAAAGATTTTTGAAGGGAATATAAATCCTAAGAAATTCTGAAGAAATACTGAGTAAACAAATATATTATGAAATCTGATGATATTTGAAGTGACTATAAGTCTTTAGAAAAATGCGATGAAATTTGAAATGAATATAAGTCTCTAGAAAATTTGAGGAAACCCAATGAAGCTTGACGTGAACGTAAATGTTAAGAAAATATGATGGAATCTCAAGTGAGCATAGATATGAAGATATTTGAAGTAATTATAAACCTTAAGAAATTTTGAAGAAATACGAAGTGAAGATAAACCTTAAGAAATATGATAATATTTGTGGTGAATATAATTCTTCAGAAAATGCGAAGAAATTTGAAATGAATATGACTCTCTAAAAAAATTGGGGAAAACCTGATGAAACATGAAGTGAACATAAATCTTAAGAAAATCTAATGGAAACTCAAGTGATCATAGATGTGAAGAAATTTGAAGTGAATATAAATCTTCAGAAGTTCTGAACAAATACGAAGTGAACAGAAATCTTAAGAAATCTGATGATATTTGAAGTGAATATAAGTCTTTAGAAAATGTGATGAAATTTGAAATGAATATAAGTGTCTAGAAAATTTGAGGAAAACCTGATGAAACTTCACGTGAACATAAATCTTAATAAAATACGATGGAATCTGAAGTGAACATTGAACTGAAGAAATTTGAAGTGAATATAAATCGTAAGAAATTTTGAAGAAATACGAAGTAGGAAAATATATTAAGAAATCTGATGATATTTGAAGTGAATAAAAGTCGTTAGAAAATGCGATGAAATTTGAAATGAATATAAGTCTCTAAAAAAATTTAAAGAAATCCTTATGAAACTTTGACGTGAACATAAATCTTAAGAAAATCGATGGAATCTCAAGTGAACATAGATATGTAAAAATTTGAAGTGAATATAGATCTTAAGAAATTTTGAAGAAATACGAACTGGACACAAATTTTAAGAAAATATGATGATATTTGAAGTGAATATAAGTCTTCAGAAAATGTGATGAAATTTAAAATAAATATAAGTCACTAGAAAATGTGATAAATTCGAGGAAAACCTCATAAAATTTGAAGTGAACATAAATCTTAAGAAAATATGATGGATTATAAAGTGAACATAGATCTGATAAAATTGGAAGCGAATATAAACCTTAAGAAGTTTTGAACAAATACGAAGTGAACATAAACCTTAAGAAATATGATGATATTTGAAGTGAATATAAGTCTTTAGAAAATGCGATGAAATTTGAAGAGAATATAAGTATCTAGAAAATTTGAGGAAAACCTAATGTAGCTTGACGTGAACATAAATCTTAAGAAAATATGATGGAATCTCAAGTGAACATAGATCTGAAGAAATTTGAAGCAAATATAAACCTTAAGAAATTCTAAAGAAATACGAAGAGAAGATAAACCTTTAGAAATATGATGATATTTGAGGTGAATATAAGTCTTCAGAAAATATGAAGAAATTTGAAATGAATATAACTCTCTAAAAAAATTGAGGAAAACCTTATGAAACATGACGTGAACATAAATCTTAAGAAAATCTAATGGAAACTCAAGTGATCATAGATGTGAAGAAATTTGAAGTGAATATAAATCTTAAGAAGTTCTGAACAAATACAAAGTGAACAGAAATCTTAAGAAATCTAATGATATTTGAAGTGAATATAAGTCTTTAGAAAATGTGATGAAATTTGAAATTAACATAAGTCTCTAGAAAATTTGAGGAACACCTGATGAAACTTCACGTGAACATAAATATTAATAAAATACGATGGAATCTGAAGTGAACATAGATCTGAAGAAATTTAAACTGAATATAAATCTTAAGAAATTCCGAAGAAATACGAAGTAAGAAAATGTATTAAGAAATCTGATTATATTTGAAGTGAATATAAGTCTTTAAAAAATGCAATGAAATTTGAAATGAATATAAGTCTCTAAATTTTTTGAAGAAAACCTTATGAAACTTTGACGTGAACATAAATCTTAAGAAAATACAATGGAATATCAAGTGAACATAGATATGTAGAAATTTGAAGTGAATATAGATCTTAAGAAATTCTGAAGAAATACGAACTGGACACAAATTTTAAGAAAATATGATGATATTTGAAGTGAATATTAGTCTTTAAAAAATGTGATGAAATTTGAAATGAATATAAGTCTCTAGAAAGTTTGAGGAAAACCTGATGAAACTTCACGTGAACAAAAATCTTAAAAAAATACGATGGAATCTGAAGTGAACATAGATCAAAAGATTTTTGAAGGGAATATAAATCCTAAGAAATTCTGAAGAAATACTGAGTAAACAAATATATTATGAAATCTGATGATATTTGAAGTGACTATAAGTCTTTAGAAAATGCGATGAAATTTGAAATGAATATAAGTCTCTAGAAAATTTGAGGAAACCCAATGAAGCTTGACGTGAACATAAATGTTAAGAAAATATGATGGAATCTCAAATGAGCATAGATATGAAGATATTTGAAGTAATTATAAACCTTAAGAAATTTTGAAGAAATATGAAGTGAAGATAAACCTTAAGAAATATGATAATATTTGTGGTGAATATAATTCTTCTGAAAATGTGAAGAATTTTGAAATGAATATGACTCTCTAAAAAAATTGGGGAAAACCTGATGAAACATGAAGTGAACATAAATATTAAGAAAATCTAATGGAAACTCAAGTGATCATAGATGAAGAAATTTGAAGTGAATATAAATCTTCAAGTTCAACAAATACAAGTGAATGTAAATCTTAAGAAATCATGATATTTGAAGTGAATATAAGTCTTTAGAAATGTGATGAAATTTGAAATGAATATAAGTGTCTAGAAAATTTGAGGAAAACCTGATGAAACTTCACGTGAACATAAATCTTAATAAAATACGATGGAATCTGAAGTGAACATAGATCTGAAGAAATTTAAACTGAATATAAATCTTAAGAAATTCCGAAGAAATACGAAGTAAGAAAATGTATTAAGAAATCTGATTATATTTGAAGTGAATATAAGTCTTTAAAAAATGCAATGAAATTTGAAATGAATATAAGTCTCTAAATTTTTTGAAGAAAACCTTATGAAACTTTGACGTGAACATAAATCTTAAGAAAATACGATGGAATATCAAGTGAACATAGATATGTAGAAATTTGAAGTGAATATAGATCTTAAGAAATTCTAAAGAAATACGAACTGGACACAAATTTAACAAAAATATGATGATATTCGAAGTGAATGTAACTCTTCAGAAAATGTGATGAAATTTGAAATGAATATAAGTCACTAGAAAATGTGATGAAATTCGAGGAAAACCTCATGAAATTTGAAGTGAACATAAATCTTAATAAAATATGATGGATTATAAAGTGAACATAGATCTGAAAAAATTGGAAGTGAATATAAACCTTAAGAATTTAAGAACAAATTTGAAGTGAACAAAAACCTTAAGAAATATGATGATATTTGAAGTGAATATAAGTCTTTAGAAAATGTGATGAAATTTGAAGAGAATATAAGTCTCTAGAAAATTTGAGGAAAACCTAATGTAGCTTGACGTGAACATAAATCTTAAGAAAATATGATGGAATCTCAGTGAACATAGATCCAAGAAATTTGAAGCAAATATAAACCTTAAGAAATTCTAAAGAAATACAAGAGAAGATAAACCTTTAGAAATATGATGATATTTGAGGTGAATATAAGTCTCTAAAATATGAAGAAATTTGAAATAAATATAACTCTCTAAAAAAATTGAGGAAAACCTGATGAAACATGACGTGAACATAAATCTTAAGAAAATCTAATGGAAACTCAAGTGACCATAGATGTGAAGAAATTTGAAGTGAATATAAATCTTAAGAAGTTCTGAACAAATACAAAGTGAACAGAAATCTTAAGAAATCTAATGATATTTGAAGTGAATATAAGTCTTTAGAAAATGTGATGAAATTTGAAATTAATATAAGTCTCTAGAAAATTTGAGGAACACTTGATGAAACTTCACGTGAACATAAATATTAATAAAATACGATGGAATCTGAAGTGAACATAGATCTGAAGAAATTCGAAGTGAATATAAATCTTAAAAATTCTGAAGAAATACGAAGTAAGAAAATGTATTAAGAAATCTTATGATATTTGAAGTGAATATAAGTCTTTTGAAAATATGATGAAATTTGAAATGAATATAAGTCTCTAAAAATTTGAGGAAACCATATAAACTATGACGTGAACATAAATCTTAAGAAAATGCGATGCAATCTTAAGTGAACATAGATATGTAGAAATTTGAAGTGAATATAGATCTTAAGAAATTCTGAAGAAATACGAACTGGACACAAATTTTAAGAAAATATGATGATATTTGAAGTGAATATTAGTCTTTAAAAATGTGATGAAATTTGAAATGAATATAAGTCTCTAGAAAATTTGAGGAAACCATGAAACTTCACGTGAATATAAATATTTATAAAATACGATGGAATTTAAGTGAAGATAGATCAAGAAATTTAAGTGAATATAAATTTTAAGAAATTGAGGAAATACAAGTAAGAAATGTATTAAGAAATCATGATATTTGAAGTGAATATAAGTCTTTAGAAAATGATGAAATCAAATGAATATAAGTCTCTAAAAATTTGAGGAAAACTTACGAAACTTTGACGTGAATATAAATCTTAACAATATGATGGAATCTTGAGTGAATATAGATATGTAGAAATTTGAAGTGAATATAGCTCTTAAGAAATTATGAAGAAATACGAATCGACACAAATTTTAAGAAAATATGATGATATTTGAAGTGAATATAAGTCTTTAGAAAATATGATGAAATTTGAATTGAATATAAGTCACTAGAATATGAGGAAATTTAAAGAAAACTCGATGAAATTTAAGTGAACATAAATCTTAAGAAAATCTAATGGAAACTCAAGTGATCATAGATGTGAAGAAATTTGAAGTGAAATCTCAAGTTCTCAAACAAGGAATGTAAATCTTAAGAAATCGATGATATTTGAAGTGAATATAAGTCTTAGAAAATGTGATGAAATTTGAAATGAATATAAGTGTCTAGAATATTTGAGGAAAACTCGATGAAACTTCACGTGAACATAAATCTTAATAAAATACGATGGAATCAAGTGAATATAGATCCAAGAAATTTAAATGAATATAAATCTTAAGAAATTCAAGAAATACGAAGTAAGAAATGTATTAAGAACTATTATATTTGAAGTGAATATAAGTCTTTAAAATGCAATGAAATTTGAAATGAATATAAGTCTCTAAATTTTTGAAGAAAACCTTATGAAACTTTGACGTGAACATAAATCTTAAGAAAATACAATGGAATATCAATGAACATAGATATGTAGAAATTTGAAGTGAATATAGATCTTAAGAAATTCTAAAGAAATACGACGGACACAAATTTAATAAAATATGATGATATTCGAAGTGAATGTAACTCTTCAGAAAATGTGATGAAATTTGAAATGAATATAAGTCACTAGAAAATGTGATGAAATTCGAGGAAAACCTCATGAAATTTGAAGTGAACATAAATCTTAACAAAATATGATGGATTATAAAGTGAATATAGATCAAAAAATTGGAAGTGAATATAAACCTTAAGAATTTAAGAACAAATCCGAAGTGAACATAAACCTTAAGAAATATGATGATATTTGAAGTGAATATAAGTCTTTAGAAAATGCGATGAAATTTGAAGAGAATATAAGTCTCTAGAAAATTTGAGGAAAACCTAATGTAGCTTTACGTGAACATAAATCTTAAGAAAATATGATGGAATCTCAGTGAACATAGATCCAAGAAATTTGAAGCAAATATAAACCTTAAGAAATTCTAAAGAAATAATAAGAAGATAAACCTTTAGAAATATGATGATATTTGAAGTGAATATAAGTCTCTAAAATATGAAGAAATTTGAAATAAATATAACTCTCTAAAAAAATTGAGGAAAACCATGAAACATGACGTGAATATAAATCTTAAGAAAATCTAATGGAAACTCAAGTGATCATAGATGAAGAAATTTGAAGTGAATATAAATCTTAAGAAGTTCAACAAATACAAAGTGCAAATCTTAAGAAATCTAATGATATTTGAAGTGAATATAAGTCTTTAGAAAATGTGATGAAATTTGAAATTAATATAAGTCTCTAGAAAATTTGAGGAACACCATGAAACTTCACGTGAATATAAATATTAATATAATACGATGGAATCAAGTGAACATAGATCCTGAAGAAATTCAAGTGAATATAAATCTTAAAAAATTCAAATAATAAGTAAGAAAATGTATTAAGAAATCTTATGATATTTGAAGTGATTATAAGTCTTTAGAAAATATGATGAAATTTGAAAGGAATATAAGTCTCTAAAAATTTGAGGAAAACCATACGAAACTTTGACGTGAACATAAATCTTAAGAAATGCGATGCAATCTTAAGTGAACATAGATATGTAGAAATGAAGTGAATATAGATCTTAAGAAATTCAAGAAATACGAATCGACACAAATTTTAAGAAATATGATGATATTTGAAGTGAATATTAGTCTTTAAAATGTGATGAAATTTGAAATGAATATAAGTCTCTAGAAAATTTGAGGAAAACTCGATGAAACTTCACGTGAATATAAATATTTATAAAATAATATGGAATTTGAAGTGAACATAGATCAAGAAATTTGAAGTGAATATAAATTTTAAGAAATTAGAAATACAAGTAAGAAAATGTATTAAGAAATGATGATATTTGAAGTGAATATAAGTCTTAGAAAACCATGAAATGAAATGAATATAAGTCTCTAAAAATTTGAGGAAAACCTTAATAAACTTTGACGTGAACATAAATCTTAACAATATGCGATGGAATCTTGAGTGAACATAGATATGTAGAAATTTGAAGTGAATATAGATCTTAAGAATTCAAGAAATACGAATCGACACAAATTTTAAGAAAATATGATGATATTTGAAGTGAATATAAGTCTTTAGAAAATATGATGAAATTTGAATTGAATATAAGTCACTAGAATATGAGGAAATTTAAAGAAAACTCATGAAATTTGAAGTGAACATAAATCTTAAGAAAATCTAATGGAAACTCAAGTGATCATAGATGGAAGAAATTTGAAGTGAATATAAATCTTGTGTTTCAACAAATATAAGGAATAAATCTTAAGAAATCTGATGATATTAAGTGAATATAAGTCTTTAGAAAATGTGATGAAATTTGAAATGAATATAAGTGTCTAGAATATTTGAGGAAACTCGATGAAACTTCACGTGAACATAAATCTTAATAAAATATGGAATCTAAGTGAACATAGATCCAAGAAATGAATATAAATCTTAAGAAATCTCAAGAAATACGTAAGAAAATGTATTAAGAAATCATTATATTGAAGTGAATATAAGTCTTTAAAATGCAATGAAATTTGAAATGAATATAAGTCTCTAAATTTTTGAAGAAAACCTTATGAAACTTTGACGTGAATATAAATCTTAAGAAAATACAATGGAATATCAAGTGAACATAGATATGTAGAAATTTGAAGTGAATATAGATCTTAAGAAATTTAAAGAAATCGAATCGGACACAAATTTAACAAAAATATGATGATATTCGAAGTGAATGTAACTCTTCAGAAAATGTGATGAAATTTGAAATGAATATAAGTCACTAGAAAATGTGATGAAATTCGAGGAAAACCTCATGAAATTTGAAGTGAACATAAATCTTAATAAAATATGATGGATTATAAAGTGAACATAGATCTGAAAAAATTGGAAGTGAATATAAACCTTAAGAATTTAAGAACAAATTCGAAGTGAACATAAACTTTAAGAAATATGATGATATTTGAAGTGAATATAAGTCTTTAGAAAATGCGATGAAATTTGAAGAGAATATAAGTCTCTAGAAAATTTGAGGAAAACCTAATGTAGCTTTACGTGAACATAAATCTTAAGAAAATATGATGGAATCTCAAGTGAACATAGATCTGAAGAAATTTGAAGCAAATATAAACCTTAAGAAATTCTAAAGAAAATAAGAGAAGATAAACCTTTAGAAATATGATGATATTTGAGGTGAATATAAGTCTAAAATATGAAGAAATTTGAAATAAATATAACTCTAAAAAATTGAGGAAAACCAGATGAAACATGACGTGAACATAAATCTTAAGAAAATCTAATGGAAACTCAAGTGATCATAGATGTGAAGAAATTTGAAGTGAATATAAATCTTAAGAAGTTCTGAACAAATACAAAGTGAACAGAAATCTTAAGAAATCTAATGATATTTGAAGTGAATATAAGTCTTAGAAAATGTGATGAAATTTGAAATTAATATAAGTCTCTAGAAAATTGAGGAACACCGATGAAACTTCACGTGAACATAAATATTAATATAATACGATGGAATCAAGTGAACATAGATCCAAGAAATTAAGTGAATATAAATCTTAAAAAATTCTGAAGAAATACGAAGTAAGAAAATGTATTAAGAAATCTTATGATATTTGAAGTGATTATAAGTCTTTAGAAAATACGATGAAATTTGAAAGGAATATAAGTCTCTAAAAAATTTGAGGAAAACCATACGAAACTTTGACGTGAACATAAATCTTAAGAAAATGCGATGCAATCTTAAGTGAACATAGATATGTAGAAATTTGAAGTGAATATAGATCTTAAGAAATTCTGAAGAAATACGAACTGGACACAAATTTTAAGAAAATATGATGATATTTGAAGTGAATATTAGTCTTTAAAAATGTGATGAAATTTGAAATGAATATAGGTCTCTAGAAAATTTGAGGAAAACCTGATGAAACTTCACGTGAACATAAATATTTATAAAATACGATGGAATTTGAAGTGAACATAGATCTGAAGAAATTTGAAGTGAATATAAATTTTAAGAAATTCTGAGGAAATACGAAGTAAGAAAATGTATTAAGAAATCTGATGATATTTGAAGTGAATATAAGTCTTTAGAAAATCCGATGAAATCTGAAATGAATATAAGTCTCTAAAAAATTTGAGGAAAACCTTACGAAACTTTGACGTGAACATAAATCTTAACAATATGCGATGGAATCTTGAGTGAACATAGATATGTAGAAATTTGAAGTGAATATAGTTCTTAAGAAATTCTGAAGAAATACGAACTGGACACAAATTTTAAGAAAATATGATGATATTTGAAGTGAACATAAGTCTTTAGAAAATATGATGAAATTTGAATTGAATATAAGTCACTAGAATATGAGAGGAAATTTGAAGAAAACCTGATGAAATTTGAAGTGAACATAAATCTTAAGAAAATCTAATGGAAACTCAAGTGATCATAGATGTGAAGAAATTTGAAGTGAATATAAATCTTGAAGTTCAACAAATACTAAGTGAATGTAAATCTTAAGAAATCATGATATTTGAAGTGAATATAAGTCTTTAGAAAATGTGATGAAATTTGAAATGAATATAAGTGTCTAGAAAATTTGAGGAAAACTCATGAAACTTCACGTGAACATAAATCTTAATAAAATACGATGGAATCAAGTGAACATAGATCTCAAGAAATTTAAACGAATATAAATCTTAAGAAATTCAAGAAATTAAGTAAGAAAATGTATTAAGAAATCAGTATTTGAGTGAATATAAGTCTTAAAAAATGCAATGAAATTTGAAATGAATATAAGTCTCTAAAATTTTGAAGAAAACCTTATGAAACTTTGACATAAATCTAAAAAATACATGGAATATCAAGAATATAGATCTCAAAATTGGAAGTGAATATAAACCTTAAGAAATTCTAATGAAATACAATAACTGCAAAATTTAACAAAATATGATGATATTCAAGTGAATGTAACTCTTCGAAAATGTGATGAAATTTGAAATGAATATAAGTCACTAGAAATGTGAT
This sequence comes from Vicia sativa, assembly GCA_021764765.1. Taxonomy (NCBI): domain Eukaryota; kingdom Viridiplantae; phylum Streptophyta; class Magnoliopsida; order Fabales; family Fabaceae; genus Vicia; species Vicia sativa. The sequence goes on from CM038796.1 coordinate 196,556,869, forward strand.
GAAATTGAGGAAAACCTCATGAAATTTGAAGTGAACATAAATCTTAATAAAATATGATGGATTATAAGTGAACATAGATCCAAAATTGGAAGTGAATATAAACCATAAGAATTTAGAACAAATTCAAGTGAACATAAACCTTAAGAAATATGATGATATAAGTGAATAAAAGTCTTTAGAAAATGCGATGAAATTTGAAAAGAATATAAGTCTCTAGAAAATTTGAGGAAAACCTAATGTAGCTTGACGTGAACATAAATCTTAAGAAAATATGATGCAACCTCAAGTGAACATAGATCTGAAGAAATTTGAAGCAAATATAAACCTTAAGAAATTCTAAATACAAGAGAAGATAAACCTTTAGAAATAGATGATATTGAGGTGAATATAAGTCTCTTAAAATATGAAGAAATTTGAAATGAATATAACTCTCTAAAAAAATTGAGGAAAACCTTATGAAACATGACGTGAACATAAATCTTAAGAAAATCTAATGGAAACTCAAGTGATCATAGATGTGAAGAAATCTGAAGTGAATATAAATCTTAAGAAGTTCTGAACAAATACAAAGTGAACAGAAATCTTAAGAAATCTAATGATATTTGAAGTGAATATAAGTCCTTAGAAAATGTGATGAAATTTGAAATTAATATAAGTCTCTAGTAAATTTGAGGAACACACATGAAACTTCACGGAACATAAATATAAATAAAATGGAATCAAGTGAATATAGATCTCAAGAAATTCAAGTGAATATAATTCTTAAGAAATTCAAGAAATATGAAGTAAGAAAATGTATTAAGAAATCTTATGATATTTGAAGTGAATATAAGTCTTAGAAAATATCGATGAAATTTGAAATGAATATAAGTCTCTTAAAATTTGAGAAAACCATACGAAACTTTGACGTGAATAAATCTTAAGAAAATGCGATGGAATCTTAAGTGAACATAGATATGTAGAAATTTGAAGTGAATATAGATCTAAGAAATTTCAAGAAATATAACTGACACAAATTTAAGAAAATATGATGATATTGAAGTGAATATTAGTCTTTAAAAATGAGATGAAATTTGAAATGAATATAAGTCTCTAGAAAATTTGAGAAAACTCGATGAAACATCACGTGAACATAAATATTTATAAAATACGATGGAATTGAAGTGAATATAGATCTGAAGAAATTTAAGTGAATATAAATCTTAAGAAATTTCGAGGAAATACTAAGTAAAAATGTATTAAAATGATGATATTTGAAGTGAATATAAGTCTTTAGAAAATGCGATAAAATCAAATGAATATAAGTCTCTAAAAATTTGAGGAAAACCATAATAAACTTTGACGTGAATATAAATCTTAAGAAAATGCGATGGAATCTTAAGTGAACATAGATATGTATAGAAATTTAAAAGTGAATATAGATCTTAAGAAATTCTGAAGAAATACGAACTGGACACAAATTTTAAGAAAATATGATGATATTTGAAGTGAACATAAGTCTTTAGAAAATGTGATGAAATTTGAAATGAATATAAGTCACTAGAATATGTGATGAAATTTGTGGAAAGCCTGATGAAACATGACGTGAAAATAAATCTTAAGAACATCTAATGGAATCTCAAGTGAACATAGATGTTAAGAAATTTGAAGTTAATATAAATCTTAAGAAGTTCTGAACAAATACGAAGTGAACTGATATCTTAAGAAATCTGATGATATTTGAAGTGATTATAAGTCTTAGATTATGTGATGAAATTTGGAAGGAATATAAGTCTCTAGAAAATTTGACGAAAACCTAATGGTTTGACGTGAATATAAATCTTAAGAAAATATGATGGAATCTTAAGTGCAGAGATCTCAAGAAATGAAGCAAATATAAACCTTAAGAAATAAGAAATAAGGAAGATAAACCTCGAAATATGATGATATTTGAGGTGAAATAAGTCTTTAAAATGTGAAGAAACATGATGAACATAAATCTTAAGAAAATCTAATGGAAACTCAAGTGATGATATATGTGAAGAAATTTGAAGTGAATATAAATCTTAAGTTCAAACAATACAAGTGAATGTAATTTTAAGAAATCAATGATATTGAAGTGAATATAAGTCTTAGAAATGTGATGAATTTGAAATGAATATAAGTCTTTAGTAAATTTGTGAAAACCTGATGAAACTTCAATACATAAATATAAATAAAATACGATGGAATCAAGTGAACATAGATCTCAAGAAATTTGAAGTGAATATAAATCTTGAAATTCCAAGAAATACGAAGTAAGAAATGTATTAAGAAATCTTATGATATTTGAAGTGATAAGTCTTTAGAAAATCCATGAAATTTGAAATGAATATAAGTCTCTAAAAAATTTGAGGAAAACTCTACGAAACTTTGACGTGAATATAAATTTTATGAAATGCGATGGAATCTTAAGTGAAATAGATATGTATAATTTGAAGTGAATATAGATCTTAAGAAATCTAAGAAATACGAACTGCATACAAATTTTAAGAAAATGATGATATTTAAGTGAATATAAGTCTTTAGAAATGTGATAAAATTTGAAATGAATATAAGTCTCTAGAGAATTTGAGGAAAACTGATGAAACCTCACGTGAACATAAATATTTATAAAATACGATGGAATTCTGAGGAAATAATAAGTAAGAAATGTATTAAGAAATCATGATATTTAAGTGAATATAAGTCTTAGAAAATGCGATGAAATTCAAATGAATATAAGTCTCTAAAAATTTGAGGAAAACTTACGAAACTTTGACGTGAATATAAATCTTAAGAATATGATGGATCTTTAGTGAATATAGATATGGAAATTTGAATATAGATCTTAAGAAATTTCAAGAAATACGAATCGACACAAATTTTAAGAAAATATGATGATATTTGAATGGAATATAGGTCTTAGAAAATGTGATGAAATTTGAAATGAATATAAGTCACTAGAATATGTGAAGAAATTTGAAGAAAACTATGAAATTAAGTGAACATAAATCTTAAGAAAATCATGTAATATCAATCAACAAAGATCTCAAGAAATTGAAGTGAATATAAACCTTAATATATTCTTAAGAAATATGAAGTGAACAAAATCTTTTGAAACTGGAGATATTTTAAGTTAATATGTCTTTAGAAATGTGATGAAATTTAAAATGAATATAAGTCTTTAGAAAATTTGTTGAAAACTTGATGAAAGTTTACGTGAAATATAAATCTTAAGTCAATCTGATGGAATATCAAGTGAACATAGATCAAGAAATTTGAAATGAATATAAACCTAAGAAATTTCAAATACGAAGTGAACAAAAATCTTAAAACTGGTGATATTTGAAGTGAATATAAGTCTTAGAAAATGTGATGAAATTTGAAATGAATATAAGTCTCTAGAAAATTTGAGGAAAACCTAATGAAACTTGACGGAATATAAATTTTATGAATATCGATGGAATCTTAGTGAACATAGATATGTAGAAAAGTGAATATAGATCTTAAGAAATTAAGAAATACGAACTGCATACAAATTTTAAGAAAATATGATGATAGTGAATATAAGTTCTTAGAAAATGTGATAAAATTTGAAATGAATATAAGTCTCTAGAAAATTTGAGGAAAACCAAATGAAACTTGACGTGAACATAAATCTTCAGAAAATCTAATGGAATGTTAAGTGAACATAAATCTGAAGAAATTTGAAGCGAATATAAACCTTAAAAAATTTCAAGAAATAATAAGTGAAGATAAACTTAAGAAATATGATGATATTTGAGGTGAATAAGTCTTCTAAAATGTGATGAAATTTGAAATGAATATAAGTCTCTTAAAAATTTGAGGAAAACCTGATGAAACATGACTTGAACATAAATCTTAAGAATATCTAATGGAATCTCAAGTGAACATGGATGTTAAGAAATTTGAAATTAATATAAATCTTAAGAAGTTCTGAACAAATACGAAGTGAACTGAAATCTTAAGAAATCTGATGATATTTGAAGTGAATATAAGTCTTTAGAACATGTGATGAAATTTGAAATGAATATAAGTCTCTAGAAAATTTGAGGAAAACTGATGAAACTTCACGTGAATATAAATCTTAATAAAATACGATGGAATCTGAAGTGAATATAGATCCGTGAAATTTAAAGTGAATATAAATTCTAAATATTTGAAGAAATAAGTAAGAAAATATATTAAGAAATTATGATATTTGAAGTGAATAAAAGTCTTTAAAAATACGATGAAATTTGTAATGAATATAAGTCTCTAAATTTTTGAACGAACCTTATGAAACATTGATGTAGAAATTAAGTGAATATAGATCTTAAGAAATTCAAAATACGAATCGACACAAATTTTAGAAAATATGATGATATTTGAAGTGAATGTAACTCTTCGTAAAATGTGATGAAATTTGATATTAATATAAGTCAATAGAAAATGTGATGAAATTCGAGGAAAACCTCATGAAATTGAATGAACGATATCTTAAGAAAATATGATGGATTATAAAGTGAATATAGATCCGAAAAATTAAAGCGAATATAAACCTTAAGAATTTAGAACAAATCAACTCGAACATAAACCTTAAGAAATATGATGATATTTGAAGTGAATATAAGTCTTTAGAAAATGTGATGAAATTTGAAATGAATATAAGTTCCAAATTTTTGGGGAAAACCTTATGAAACATGACGTGAAATAAGAAGTGGACATAAACCTGAACAAATACGAAGTGAACATAAACCTTAAGAAATATGATGATATTTGAGGTGAATATAAATCTTAAGAAGTTCTGAAGAAATAAGAAGTGAACAAAAATCTTAAGAAATCTGATGATATTTTAAGTGAATATAATTCTTTAGAAAATATGATGAAATTTGAAATGAATATAAGTCTCTATAAAATTTGAGGAAAACCTGATGAAACTTCACGTGAACATAAATCTTAAAAAAATACGATGGTATTTGAAGTGAACATAGATCCGAAGAAATTTGAAGTGAATATAAATCCTGAGAAATTATGAAGAATTACGAAGTGAACAAATATCTTAAGAAATCTGATGATATTTGAAGTGAATATCAGTCTTCATAAAATGCGATGAAATTTGAAATGAACATAAGTCTCTAGAAAATTTGAGGAAAACCTTATGAAACTTGACGTGAACATAAATCTTAAGAAAATCTGATAGAATCTCAAGTGAAAATAGATTTGAAGAAATTTGATGCGAATATAAACCTTAAGAAATTGTGAAGAAATACGAAGTGAATAAAAACCTTAAGAAATCTGGTGATATTTGAAGTGAATATAAGTCTTTAGAAAATGTGAGTAAATTTGAAATGAATAGAAAAATTTAAGGAAAACCTAATGAAACTTCACGTGAACATAAATCTTAAGAAATTATGATGGAATTTGAATGAACATAGATCAAAAAATCATGTGAATATAAATCTTAAGAAATTCAAGAAATATTAGTAAACAAATATATTAAGAAATTTTATGATATTTAAAGTGAATATAAGTCTTTGGAAAATGCGATGAAATTTGAAATGATTATAAGTCTCTAAAAATTTGAGGAAAACCTAATGAAGCTTGACGGAACATAAATCTTAAGAAAATTTGATGGAATCCTGTGAACATAGATCCAAGAAATTGAAGCAATATAAACCTTAAGAAATGTCAAGAAAACGGCGTAGATAAACCTTACGAAATATGATGATATTTGAAGTGAATATAAGTCTTTAGAAAATGTGATGAAATTTGAATTAAATATAACTCTCTAAAAAATTTGAGGAAAACCTGATGAAACATGACGTGAACATTAAAATCTTAAGAAAATCTAATGGAATCTCAAGTGAACATAGATGTAAGAAATTTCTATGAATATAAATCTAAGAAGTTTTGAACAAATACGAAGTGAACAAAAATCTGAAGATATTTTAAGTGAATATAAGTCTTTAGAAAATATGATGAAATTTGAAATGAGTATAAATCTCTAGAAAATTTGAGGAAAACCTGATGAAACTTCACGTGAACATAAATCTTAATAAAATATGATGGAATCTAAAGTGAACATAGATCTAAAGAAATTGTAGTGAATATAAATCTAAGAAATTATGAAGAAATACGATCAAGTAAATATATTAAGAAATGATGATATTTGAAGTGAATATAAGTCTTTAGAAAATTATGAAATTTGAAATGAATATAAGTCTCTAAAATTGAGGAAAACCTTATGAAACTTTGACGGAACATAAATCTTAAGAAAATCTAATGAATCTCAAGTGACATACATATGTGAAATTGAATGAATATAGATCTTAAGAAATTCTAAAGAAATACAAGTGAATACAAATTTTAAGAAAATTATGATATTTGGAATATAAGGCTCAAAAATGTGATGAAATTTGAAATGAATATAAGTCACTAGAAAATGTGATGAAATTGAGGAAAACTGGTAAATATAAGTGAATATAAATCTTAAGAAAAATGATGGAATATCAATTGTGTGGCAGCTGAAGCGATGCAATTTTGATAAAACGAGTCGATGTATCAATGTCTTGACCGATGTCAAGTGACCTTAATGATTTAAGACAAATTCGCAGTGAAGTGTGTGATTGCAAATGCAGCTATATATTTGCATAACAAATGTTATGCTTTCTCGGAAGTCAGCCTCGCAAGGGAATGTGTGCATGATGTGATGTCACATCCAATGATACGACATTCTAAATATGGAATCATGTGATTTTATTTCGGAGTTTTGTGAAAATTAGCTTATTTCGGGCTTGATCGTTTCAGGAGGAAACAGGGTTCTTTTGTATGTGGAAATTAGGTTAACATTAGTTAACCCTAATTATTGTTTTGCAAGCCCAAGATCAAGTCCATAGGTTAACATTGATTAACCCTAATTATTGTTTTGCAAAGCCCAAGACCAAGTCCTCTCTTGCATCTATATAAACTCTCGAATCCTAATGTAAATGGTGCGCATTTTTTAAGAGAAAATCAAAGAAGATAGCAACGAACAGAATTGCTTGATCGTGAGTTCAAGACCTTGTCTGTGTTTTAGTGTTACTTGTGAGCCAAGCAATTATCACTCTGATAAGTTGTAACACGTGAACCGACTTGAGATTTTTAATGTAAATGTGCGGATAAGTAGTGTTTTAGTTGGCATTACTTTTTGGTAAAACTTAGCGCATACGTCTGATAAATGTCGCGACATCTAGAGATTGAAGATAAATCCTACTTGGACAAGGATGTTTCAAGTACAACTAATCGGTGCTAAAAGTCATTGAAATTCCGCGAAAATAGTCCGATGTCATAATGTATGTTATGACATTCTCGCTCGCGTAACTGCTTTTCCAGACTTTTCGAAGTTTGTTGAGCCAGCATTATGTTTTTCTCACATTAGAATGCATACCACGTGGTTTGAAGAATCTTAATTAAACCTAAATTGGTTGTTGAAAGACCATGTTTTTAGGATTAAATTAAGTGAACCCTAGCTATCTTTATGGAAGCCCAAACCGAAGTTTCGAACCGCTTCTATAAAAGGAATTAACCCTTATACTGCAGCTGCGCCTTTGTACCTGCTAGAGAGTTGCCACTTGTAGTGTGTAATTATAGTATCTTCTTGTGAGCCAAGCAATTATCAACCGATAAGTGCCTTGACCAGGATGTTTGTAAGGGTGGTTTATCACCAAAGCTTTGAAGCACGAGTGTTTGTCTCTCGATTGAAGCTTGAAGCAAGATCAAGATAGTTTATTGAAGTGTCTTTCAACCAATCCAATCAATAGGTTGATATCATCACCGTGATTAGGGGAGTGAGTAGAACCTCGTGCCCTGCGACTTAGATCAAGTCGCATTGGGTAGGTTTAAGCGAAGGAGATAAACCGTTGGTTTGTCCCCAATTAATTCTAATAGTGAATTTCCCCTGGCTTGGTAGCCCCAGATGTAGGTGTAGTTAGACACCGAACCGGTAAACAACTTATTGTGGTTCTTTACCGCTTAAATTTATTTGTAAATGTAATGTAGTGTCGAGCAAGGTGTCGAACATTCTTCCGGACATCAACGATCCGCCGCTGTGAATTTCAATTACATCGTGAAAGGCACCCGCCTCGTTATTTCCGGGTGAGATCTAGGGATACAGTTTCCTCGTATAATGGATAAGGGAAGGAGGATTTGAGGCAGGCCACCCATTCCGATGGGTCTAACAATTAGCAATCGGAAACCCTCGTGATGATTGCCTTTTAAGATCGGGTGGATGTTAAAGCTCGAGAGTTGACAAAGGATGGAAACATCCTACCAAGCTTGAGAAAGATGGGACTACCGCCTTGAAACCCGAGGAAGAATGGAGCAAAGAGGAAGAGGAGCTAGTACGTGGAAACTCTAAAGCATTGAATGCCCTATTCGTGCTGGTATTGGATGTAAATATCTTCGCACTACCATCAATGGCCAAGGATGTTTGGGACACCTCAAAACTACTCGAGGGGACATCCAGTGAAGATGTCAAGACTTCAGATGCTCACTACCAAATTTGAGAATTGAAGATGAAAGAAGATAAGGCTATTCATGAGTTTCACATGAATATCTTGAAATTGCCACACCTCGTGAGCACTTCGTGAAAAGATGTCAAGAAAGATGGTGGAGAAAGATTCCTTATCCTTGCCTAATAGATTTGCAAATGAAGGTGACTGCAAGAGAG
>CM038796.1:196565678-196660298 GCA_021764765.1 Vicia sativa
ACGAATAAATGGTCAAGTCCTCGAACTAGAGGTATCCTCAGCACTTTCTTCAAAACAAATCATCATAGTCCCTTTGATACAAAGATCATAGACCCACGATGCGCCACGAAAACATGATTTGACCCCGATTGTCGCCTATGAAAAATGATGATAACCCTTCGAACGTGCTAGATACTCCTACAAGTTGCTCTTCTAATGACCATACGATGTCCCTTCGAATGTCATTCATCCAATGAATAAGGTTACCTACCAACCAAAGGTATGGATAGCACTATTCTAAAGGAAAGTAAAATACCCAAACGACCAATTTCAGTAGGTAATAAGACTTTTACCGTCATTTATCAAATATTTTCACACCACACTTTTTGTCAAAGTTCAAACTCTTCAAAACAAAACATTTCGAACACTTGTATACATTCTACATGAACCATTACAAAGTCAAAGCTAAAATGCCTTTCAAAACATTTTTATCAAACACATGTAAAGCAATTTTGAAAATGATCTAAGAGCAACTAAGAGTCTGTGAGATACCACATGTATGGAATGGGTGCTAATACCTTCCCTTTTCATAACCTTCTCCCTTACTCCAATCTATCCAAGGTCTTTTCCAGTTCTTTTTCAACCTTCCCTAATTATAAAAGAAAAGTCGGTGGTACTCTCGCTATCTCAAATTTCGGCAGCAGACACGTGATGTCATAGAATGTTATGACATTAATTATCCGACACTGCTTAACAATTTACAAAATAAATTTAAATGCTAAAGAAAGAACACAATAAGTTGTTTACCTGGGGCCAAAGGTCTAACTACACCTACATTTGGGGGCTTTCGTCAGGAGGAAATTCACTATTAGTAGAATTAATTGTGAATAAACCAACCGTTTATCTCCTTCACTTAAAACTCACCCAATGCAACTTCAATCTAAGTCCCACTTAGACCCGAGTTCCTACCACCCCCCTCAATCACAGTGATATCAACCTATTGATTAATGAATCTGAAGACACTTCAATAAACTATCTGATCTTGCTTCAAAGATTCAATGAAGAGACAAACACTGCTCTTGAAAGCTTGAAAGATAAACTACCTTACAAACAACTTAGTCCAAGGCACTTATCAATTGATAATTGCTTGGCTCACAAGAGATACTAGAATTACAGTATACAACCGCTAACTCTCCTAACAAGCAAAAGTGCATGCCAGCAGATATACAGTGGTTAAATTCCTTATAGAAGCATCCCTAAACTTCAGCCATTTCATAAAGATAGCTGTGGTTCACTTAATTTAATCCTAAAACATGGTCTTTTCAACAAACAAATTTAGGTTTAATTAAGATTAAGCAGCCACGTGAGCATGCATTCTAGTAATGTAAACATAATATAAGACTCAACAAACTTCCTAAAAGTCTCAGAAAATGTACTGCATGTATCGTTACATCGAATGCCATAACATCTCAGTATGCATCGCATTATTTTCTCAGACTTCAAAGACAACTTTAGCTTCAGCTCGAGTTGAACTTCAAACATCCTTGTCAAGCAGGATTTATCTTCAATCTCCTCAATGTCATGACATTTATCAAGACATGTCATAACCTAGTTTTACCAAAAAGTAATGCCAACCTAAAACACTAACAAACTCCCTTTGGCACATTTTTGGCTAAAACTACTTAAGTTATCGTGAGTACCCATGCACAGAAGACTAACTAGTTCTAAGCTTAAAGAAACTAGAACATGAGATAAGATAAATTCTACCCACAAAAATCCCACAATTCCCACAATTGCCCACATACAAATTTAAACATGTCATACGCTTCCCAAATTTCACCCAATCGCTCAACAAGAGAGTTCTTCTCCCTTTTAGCCAAAGGCCAAAGGAAATAATACAAATACCCCAAATCACAAACTATAATTAAGTACCAGCATTGTTAAGAGTTACATCTCATCAAGAGATTACAATTTGGCTAACCAAAAAGATTACAACCAAAACAACACAGAAAAGTAAAGGAACAGAAACAATATGAAAACAAAGCCAAAATCAACAAAACAAGAACCATCATAAGAACAACCGCTTGTCTTCTTCCGAAGAAGCACCGAAGCATTATCATTGGGAGCAACACCATCGCTGAATATCATCAGTTACCACTTCCCACTTTAATCTTAAAATAAGTATCTTGATCGAGACTGCAGTTCAGGGCCTTCCTCTTGGCATTTGTGTCCTCGGCCTGAGCTACCAATGATTTAACTCTATACTTTTTGAGAGTTCCGCTTTTGGTCATCTTCAACTCTGAGAACCAGATACCACCCCTTGCCTGGATGTGGGAATCAAGCAGGGTAGCAACGTAATCCACAAGTTTTCTCGACATGATCTTCGGGATGTCATAACATTCTTTGTGACATCTTGATCACCGCTAAACTAGGGCTAGCAGACTCTTGGTGAATGAAACCTGTGAAATGTAAAGATTCTTATTTAGGATCCCGGTGACTATCCTATCAATGGTTTCTCACATACGAGTACCTTCTCTATTTGCTATCTTAAAGGGCAGATGAGATGATCCGTAGATCTTACCGAGGATGATGCCATGACCTTTGAGTATTCCACGATGTCGATTCGGACTTAGAGTGCTTGCCATGGACGAGGAGAGATCTTCAGAGGTTCAACATTCAAGGTCAAAGACTTCACCTAATCTCAACCATGGTGGAAGATGGACAATGAGTCTTGGGATGAAAGAGGATGAAGACATGTTTATTTGAGATATGTTGAGAAACCGAACCTTTACAAAGAGTTTGAGAGTATCTTTGGATGAAGAGGATATGATACTTTCAAATGAAAAGGCTATTATATGGAGGAGTCTCTTCATATTCTTGAACTTATAAAATAAGAGGAAATAATTAAATGACCCACTTATAATTAATAAAAGGTCTCTTCCTCCTTGTAAGAAATCTTAATTGCTACATTCCTCATCCGACAAATACCCACTGCTCTTAAATTTTAAATTGACTAGCATCAAGAGCTTTAGTAAAATGTCACCATGAAGTTCAATGACTACATGATCCAATTTAATCACTTTCTCCTCCACAAGGTCTCGATGAAGTGATGTCTAATGTTAATGTGCTTAGTCCCTCTGTGTTGTATAGGATTCTTTGAATATTAATAGCACTCGTATTGTCACAGACAATGTCATGACATCCTGTGACATTGTACTCGACAAAGATCTTCATCCAGACCATTTGAGAACAACTGCTACCATTTCTATGTATTCAGTCAAGAAAGGACAAAGACCAGCAGCTTTGCTTTTTGCTGAACCAAGAAACAAGATTGTTTCCCAAGAAGAAGCATCCTCCAGAGGTACTTTTCTCACATCAAGACTACCTTTGACCAAGATCACAATAACTTGGATAAAATTGGTTCACATCCATGGAATACAGATACCATAATTGCAAGTTCCACCACATACTTGAATTCTTTTCACCGTTAATGTGACTTACTTTAGGTTCTTGGTATCTTGCATACCCCAACAACAAATGCAATGTCAGTCTGGTGTTAGGTACAACAAGCTTCCTATCATGCTTCTATATAAACTTTGATCAACCTTTTCACCACTTGTCCTGGACCACTTCAAATGTGGGAGCAGAGTCTTTTATGGTGGCATTCTCCATTCCAAACTTCTTGACAATATTCCTTGCATACTTGCTTTGTGAAAGAAATGTCGAGTCTTCCATCTGTAACTAATCAAGAAAGTAAGTCAACCTCTCATGAGACTCATTTCAAACTCTGCTTGATTTGATTGGCAAAGTGTTTCACCATTGTCTCGACATTCCTCCAAATACTATGTCATCAACATAAATTTGAGCCACCATTATCTTCCTCCTTCATTCTTGACAAAGAGAGTTTTATCCAAGGCTCCTTTCCGTATCCTTTGTCTGAAGGAACTTGTTAGCCTTCATACTGTGCCCTAGGAGCTTGCTTTAGTCCATATAGGATTTCCTTAATTTGTAGACATGATCGTGAAAACTTGGATCCACAATCCTTTAGGTTGTTCTATACTTCCTCATTTAGGTAGCCATTTAGAAGGCACTTTCACATCCATCCAAATAATTTGAATTTCGAATGCAAGCAACCCCAGTAGGCTTTGATTGATCCGGTCAGCCATCGGAGCAAAAGTCTCATCAAAGTCAATCCCCTCACCGAGTGTAACCTCGAGCAACAAGTCTTGCTTTATTTCGTGACAACCTTACGCATCGGACTTGTTCTTGTAGATCCACTTTGTGCCAATGATGTTTGTTCCTTCCGGTCTAGAACTAACTCCCATACTTCATGTTGCTTGAAGTTCAATTCATCTTGCATTGCTCCAATCCGAATTCATCACTTAGAGCTTTTGACATTTTTGGCTCTATTTTGACACGAAGCAAGAGTTTGAGGCAGCTCGGACCTTGTAACAACACCTTTGGTTGATCTCCAATGATGAGTTCCTTTGGATGATCTTTCGAATTCGATGGAAGGATCTTTGTTGCTTCCTCTCGTTCGGATTTTGGTGAGTAGAGCAGTACATCTTCCTTATCGGTACTGGGTGATGTCTCAAACCATGTCTCAACATCATATGGGACATTGTGTTCCCGATGATGATCATCAATGACATTAATAGACTCCATCATAACCTGGGTTCCGAGTTGAATCCATATGCTCATTCTTATTGGTGAGTATCCCTAAAATGCCTTCATCACTCTAGAGTCCATTTTCTCCTTTGATCATGATCCGAGAATATAGCATTTGCTACCAAACACATGGAAATATTTCACGTTGGTTTTCTTCCTTCCATAGTTCATACAGTGAGAGGTTCCTTTTCTTAAGGTGACCCTGTTGTGAACGTAGGTGTCAGATTCATAGCTTCACCCCAAAATGAATAGAAGTTTCTTAGCATGAATCATTGCTCGGCAGATTCAGATAGTCCTATTCTTTCTTTCCACAACCCCATTTTGTTGAGGTATATGAGAAGAAAACTCATGATTGATTCCTCTAAAGAAGCGTAATTCATCAAACTTGTTGTTCTCAAATTCTTTCCATGATCACTTTTTATTCGACAATACAACTTTCCTTCTCTTTGAAGTCTTTTGCATAACTCTCTAAAGACATCAAACACACGATTTTCTTTGATGAAGTTTATCCGTAATCCGAGAAGTCATCCACAACAACATAAGCATATCTTTTCCACCAAGGCTTTCAACTTTGATAGGCCCCATCAAGTCCATGTGCGCAGCTCCAACACTTTAGACGTGGTCGGATGTCTAGACATTGGGTGTGACATTGGTTTGCTTTCCAACGACACTCACCACGGACCCTTCCTTCATCAATATGGAGTTGGTATCCTCGTGACCTCCATAGTGATGATCTTTTCATTCCTCCGAGATGCGGATGTCCAAGTTTTGATGCCACAACTTTACCTCCTTTTCATATTTATGCGTAGAGCACTGGAGAGAGGTTGGTGTTCTCGGATTCCACATGTAGCGCTTGTCTTTGATCTAACCTCTCATAACTACTACTTGTTTATCATTGATTACAAGACATTCAAATCTAGTGAAGTTGACTTTGAATCCCATATCACATAGTCGACTTATGCTTATGAGGTTAGCGATCAAGCCTTTTACCAAGAACATTCCATTTAGATTTGGAACTCCGAGCGGTCAAGTTTCCAACACCTTTGATTTCTCCTTTAGCTCCATCTCCAAAAAACAAAGTGGTAGAATGAGGTTTGACATTATTGAGAGGTTTTTATTCCAGTCGTATGCTTGGAACACCCAATGTCAAGTACCAATCTTCCTTGGCGGACACTTTAAGAAGTGTGAGCTATCAATCTCGCATCCTCTTCTTCCACTTTGAGTGTAGGGTACCTTGATGTTCTTAGGCTTAACATAGGAGTCGATTAGGGTATCCATGTAGCATATAGCGAGAAGGGTTTTATGTGTCCAAACCTTCCACAATGGTGACATCTCCATCTTTGAAACTTCTTATTCATGTTTCTCCGATCCGATGTTGACTGATGTTGTGACATCGACTTTGACATTGGCTTATTAGGTCTGTTCTTCTTCCCGTTATCGAAATTTCTTTGCATCCACGCCTGAGCCGTGAACATTTCCTTTTTATGTTGTGACATCTGCTTTGACCTTGGTTTCCCATGCTCTTCTTTTTCTTGTCACTAATGTTCTTTTTCACCACATATCCTAGACCATGCTTATTTCCAAGATTTTGTCCAAGTGAAGAATTTCTTCCGACTATCATCCCAGCGGGTCGATCTTGCACTTAGTCATATGATCAAGCTTGAATTCAACACTATAATCTCCACCGTGAGATGACTTATATGATTGTATTTTCCTTCTCACTTCCACCACATTTTCCGCCTCCAACTTCTCAATCGCTTTTTCGCTTTTCATTTTGTTGAGACACTACTCACCACGATACGACTTCTTGTAAGTATCGAAGTTCTTCAGTCACTTCCTCATCACTAGAGTCATTATCAGGATTGCCACTTTCAGAAGGTGCAGTGACAAGTTTGGCTGATTCCTCTTCAGAGTCACTACTTGATTCACCATTAGACCAAGTAACAGTCATTCCTCTCTTTTGTTTCTTAAGAAAGGTAGGACATTCAGCCCTAATATGACCATATCCTTCACAACCATGACATTGGATTCCACTGCCTTGACTTCCTTTTTCTTCTGACCTGGATCTTCTGCTGGAGTCATAAGATTTGCTGATATCAGATGAAATATCCTTGACATTTGACCTTGACTTTGGATCAATCCTCTTGATGATCTTGTTGAACTGTCTTCCAAGCATTGCTATAGCTTCAGATATCTTTTCTTCATCTTCCACCTTGCATCCTTCTTCAGTATTGGATACAAGTGCTATGCTCTTGTTCTTTTTGTCAACAGTTTCACTGATCCCCATCTCAAAAGTCATAAGAGATCCAATAAGTTCTTCAACCTTCAAGGTGTTGATGTCCTGAGCCTCCTCTATTGCAGTCACCTTCATTGCAAATCTATTAGGCAAGGATCTGAGAATCTTTCTCACCATCTTTTCTTCTGACATCTTTTCACCAAGTGCTCCTGAGGTATTGGCAATTTCCAAGATATTCATGTGAAACTCATGAATAGCCTTATCTTCTTTCATCTTCAAATTCTCAAATTTGGTAGTGAGCATCTGAAGTCTTGACATCTTCACCTGGATGTCCCTCGAGTAGTTTTGAGAGTGTCCCAAACATCCTTGGCCATCTCACATTGATGAACTAGTCCAAGATATTTCATCAATACCACCGAATAGTGGCATTCAATGCTTTAGAGTTTCGTGCTAGCTCCTCTTCCTCTTTGCTCCATTCTTCCTCGGGTTTCAAGACAGTAGTCCCATCTTTCTCAAGCTTGGTAGATGTTTCCATCCTTTGTCGCAGCCTCTCCAAGCTTTAACATCCACCGATCTTAAAAGGCAATCATACGAGGTTTCCAGACTCATAATTAGACCCATCCGAATAGGTGGCCTACCTCCAAATCCTCCTTCCTTATCCATTATGCCAAACTATTATCCTAGATCTCACCTGTAAATACAGGCGGTGCCGCTCCGATGCCAATTGAAATTCACGGCGGCGGACATGTGATGTCGAGAGAATGTTACGACACCTATCTCGACACTGTTAACAATTTACAAAATAAATTTAAGCGAAGAAGAACACAATAAGTTGTTTACCCGGTTGGTTCTAACTACACCTACATCCTGGGCTACCAAGCCGGAGGAAATTCACTATTAGTAGAATTAATCTGGAATAAACCAACCGGTTTATCTCCTTCACTTAAAACTACCCAATGCAACTTCAATCTAAGTCCTACTTAGCACGAGTTCCTACTCACTCCCCTCAATCACAGAGGATATCAACTATTGATTAATTGAATTGTGAAGACACACTTCAATAAACTATCTTGATCTTGCTTCAAAGCTTCAATCAAGAGACAAACACTGTGCTTCAAAGCTTTGAGTGATAAACTACCCTTACAAACAAATCCTAGTCCAAGGCACTTATCAATTGATAATTGCTTGGCTCACAAGAGATACTATAATTACACACTACAACCTGTTAACTCTCCTATAAAGACAAAAGGCGCAGCAGTATAAGGGTGAATTCCTTTTATAGAAGCAGCTCAAACTTCGTTTGGGCTTCCATAAAGATAGCTAGGGTTCACTTAATTTAATCCTAAAAACATGGTCTTTTCAACAACCAATTTAGGTTTAATTAAGATTAACCTAGCACCACGTGAGCATGCATTCTAGTAATGTAAAACATAATATGCACTCAACAAACTTCCCGAAAAGTCTCAGAAAAGATCAAGAAGAATGTCATAACATCTTATGACATCGACTATTTTCGAATTTCGACAGCCTTTAGCTTCGCTCGAGTTGTACTTCAAACATCCTTGTCAAGTAGGATTTATCTTCAATCTCTGAATGTCATGACATTTATCAAGACATGTCATAACCTAGTTTTACCAAAAAGTAATGCCAACCTAAAACACTAACACTATCCGCACATTTACGATACAAAAAATCTCAAAGTCAGTTCACCGTATTACAACTTATCAGAGTGATAATTGCTTGGCTCACAAGTAACACTAAAACACAGACAAGGTCTTGAACTCACGATCAAGCAATTCTGTTCGTTGCTATCTTCTTTGATTTTCTCTTAAAAAATGCGCACCATTTACATTAGGATTCGAGAGTTTATATAGATGCAAGAGAGGACTTGGTCTTGGGCTTTGCAAAACAATAATTAGGGTTAATCAATGTTAACCTATGGACTTGATCTTGGGCTTGCAAAACAATAATTAGGGTTAACTAATGTTAACCTAATTTCCACATACAAAAGAACCCTGTTTCCTCCTGAAACGATCAAGCCCGAAATAAGCTAATTTTCCTGAAAACTCTCAGGAAATAAAGACTGCATATTCCACTTATTTAGAATGTCGTATCATTGGATGTGACATCACACATCATGCACACTTCCCTTGCAGAACCTGTTCTTCTGAGAATAGCATAACATTTGTTATGCAAATATACTTAGCTGCATTTGCAATCACACTTCACCTGCAGAATTTGTCTTCAAATCATAAGGTCATGACATCAGTCAAGACATTGGTACATCAACCTGGTTTTATCAAAAATTGCAGCCAACACAAAACACTTACACAATTGATATTCCATCATATTTTCTTAAGATTTATGTTCACTTCATATTTCACCAAGTTTTCCTCAAATTTCATCACATTTTCTAGTGACTTATATTCATTTCAAATTTCATCACATTTTTTGAAGCCTTATATTCACTTCAAATATCATCAAATTTTCTTAAAATTTGTGTTCACTTCGTATTTCTTTAGAATTTCTTAAGATCTATATTCACTTCAAATTTCTACATATGTATGTCCACTTGAGATTCCATTAGATTTTCTTAAGATTTATGTTCACGTCAAAGTTTCATAAGGTTTTCCTCAATTTTAGAGACTTATATTCATTTCAAATTTCATCGAATTTTCTAAAGACTTATATTCACTTCAAATATCATCAGATTTCTTAATATATTTGCTTACTTCGTATTTCTTCATAATTTCTTAAGATTTATATTCACTACAAATTTCTTTAGATCTATGTTCACTTTAGATTCCATCGTATTTTATTAAGATTTATGTTCACGTGAAGTTTCATCAGGTTTTCCTCAAATTTTCTAGAGATTTATACTCATTTCAAATTTCATCATATTTTCTAAAGACTTATATTCACTTAAAATATCTTCAGATTTGTTCAAAACTTCTTAAGATTTATATTCACTTGAAATTTCTTCACATCTATGTTCACTTGAGATTCCATTAGATTTTCTTAAGATTTTAATGTTCACGTCATGTTTCATCAGGTTTTCCTCAAATTTTTTAGAGAGTTATATTTAATTCAAATTTCATCACATTTTCTAAAGACTTATATTCACTTCAAATATCATCATATTTCGTAAGGTTTATCTACACTTCGTATTTCTTCAGCATTTCTTAAGGTTTATATTAGCTTCAAATTTCTTCAGATCTATGTTCACTTGAGATTCCATCAAATTTTCTTAAGATTTATGTTCACGTCAAGCTTCATTAGGTTTTCCTCAAATTTTTTAGAGACTTATAATCATTTCAAATTTCATCGCATTTTCCAAAGACTTATATTCACTTTAAATATCATAAAATTTCTTAATATATTTGTTTACTCAGTATTTCTTCAGAATTTCTTAAGATTTATATTCACTTCAAATTTCTTTTGATCTATGTTCACTTCAAATTCCATCATAATTTCTTAAGATTTATGTTCACATGAAGTTTCATTAGGTTTTCCTTAAATTTTCTAGAGACTTATATTCATTTCAAATTTACTCACATTTTCTAAAGACTTATATTCACTTCAAATATCACCAGATTTCTTAAGGTTTTTATTCACTTCGTATTTCTTCACAATTTCTTAAGGTTTATATTCGCTTCAAATTTCTTCAAATCTATTTTCACTTGAGATTCTATCAGATTTTCTTAAGATTTATGTTCACGTCAAGTTTCATAAGGTTTTCCTCAAATTTTCTAGAGACTTATGTTCATTTCAAATTTCATCGCATTTTTTGAAGATTGATATTCACTTCAAATATCATCAAATTTCTTAAGATATTTGTTCACTTCGTAATTCTTCATAATTTCTCAGGATTTATATTCACTTCAAATTTCTTCAGATCTATGTTCACTTCAAATACCATCGTATTTTTTTTAAGATTTATGTTCACGTGAAGTTTCATCAGGTTTTCCTCAAATTTTATAGAGACTTTATTCATTTCAAATTTCATCATATTTTCTAAAGAATTATATTCACTTAAAATATCATCAGATTTCTTAAGATTTTTGTTCACTTCTTATTTCTTCAGAACTTCTTAAGATTTATATTCACCTCAAATATCATCATATTTCTTAAGGTTTATGTTCACTTCGTATTTGTTCAGGTTTATGTCCACTTCTTATTTCACGTCATGTTTCATAAGGTTTTCCCCAAAAATTTTGGAAACTTATATTCATTTCAAATTTCATCACATTTTCTAAAGACTTATATTCACTTCAAATATCATCATATTTCTTAAGGTTTATGTTCAGTTCGAATTTGTTCCTAAATTCTTAAGGTTTATATTCGCTTCTAATTTTTTCAGATCTATGTTCACTTTATAATCCATCATATTTTCTTAAGATATACGTTCACTTCAAATTTCATGAGGTTTTCCTCGAATTTCATCACATTTTCTATTGACTTATATTAATATCAAATTTCATCACATTTTCTGAAGAGTTACATTCACTTCAAATATCATCATATTTTCTAAAAATTTGTGTCCAGTTCGTATTTCTTCAGAATTTCTTAAGATCTATATTCACTTCAAATTTCTACACATCAATGTTTCATAAGGTTTCGTTCAAAAAATTTAGAGACTTATATTCATTACAAATTTCATCGTATTTTTTAAAGACTTTTATTCACTTCAAATATCATCAGATTTCTTAATATATTTTCTTACTTCGTATTTCTTCAAAATATATTAAGATTTATATTCACTTTAAATTTCACCAGATCTATGTTCACTTCAGATTCCATCGTATTTTATTAAGATTTATGTTCACGTGAAGTTTCATCAGGTTTTCCTCAAATTTTCTAGAGACTTATATTCATTTCAAATTTCATCACATGTTCTAAAGACTTATATTCACTTCAAATATCATCAGATTTCTTAAGATTTCAGTTCACTTCGTATTTGTTCAGAACTTCTTAAGATTTATATTAATTTCAAATTTCTTAACATCCATGTTCACTTGAGATTCCATTAGATATTCTTAAGATTTATGTTCAAGTCATGTTTCATCAGGTTTTCCTCAAATTTTTAAGAGACTTATATTCATTTCAAATTTCATCACATTTTCTGAAGACTTATATTCACCTCAAATATCATCATATTTCTTAAGGTTTATCTTCACTTCGTATTTCTTCAGAATTTTTTAAGGTTTATATTCGCTTCAAATTTCTTCAGATTTATGTTCACTTAACATTCCATTAGATTTTCTGAAGATTTATGTTCACGTCAAGTTTCATTTGGTTTTCCTCAAATTTTCTAGAGACTTATATTCATTTCAAATTTTATCACATTTTCTAAAGACTTATATTCACTTCAAATATCATCATATTTTCTTAAAATTTGTGTGCAGTTCGTATTTCTTCTGAATTTCTTAAGATCTATATTCACTTCAAATTTCTACATATCTATGTTCACTTAAGATTCCATCGCATATTCATAAAATTTATATTCACGTCAAGTTTCATTAGGTTTTCCTCAAATTTTCTAGAGACTTATATTCATTTCAAATTTCATCACATTTTCTAAAGACTTATATTCACTTCAAATATCACCAGATTTCTTAAGATTTTTGTTCACTTCGTATTTCTTCAGAATTTCTTAAGGTTTATATTCATTTCAAATTTCTTCAGATCTATGTTCACTTGATATTCCATCAGATTGACTTAAGATTTATGTTCACGTAAACTTTCATCAAGTTTTCAACAAATTTTCTAAAGACTTATATTCATTTTAAATTTCATCACATTTTCTAAAGACTTATATTAACTTAAAATATCTCCAGATTTCAAAAGATTTTTGTTCACTTCATATTTCTTAAGAATATATTAAGGTTTATATTCACTTCAAATTTCTTCAGATCTTTGTTCAGTTGATATTACATCAGATTTTCTTAAGATTTATGTTCACTTCAAATTTCATCAGGTTTTCTTCAAATTTCTTCACATATTCTAGTGACTTATATTCATTTCAAATTTCATCACATTTTCTAAAGACCTATATTCCATTCAAATATCATCATATTTTCTTAAAATTTGTGTCCAGTTCGTATTTCTTCAGAATTTCTTAAGATCTATATTCACTTCAAATTTCTACATATCTATGTTCACTAAAGATTCCATCGCATATTCTTAAGATTTATGTTCACGTCAAAGTTTCGTAAGGTTTTCCTCAAATTTTTTAGAGACTTATATTCATTTCAGATTTCATCGCATTTTCTAAAGACTTATATTCACTTCAAATATCATCAGATTTCTTAATACATTTTCTTACTTCGTATTTCCTCAGAATTCCATCGTATTTTATAAATATTTATGTTCACGTGAGGTTTCATCAGGTTTTCCTCAAATTCTCTAGAGACTTATATTCATTTCAAATTTTATCACATTTTCTAAAGACTTATATTCACTTCAAATATCATCATATTTTCTTAAAATTTGTGTGCAGTTCGTATTTCTTCTGAATTTCTTAAGATCTATATTCACTTCAAATTTATACATATCTATGTTCACTTAAGATTCCATCGCATTTTCATAAAATTTATGTTCACGTCAAAGTTTCGTAAGGTTTTCCTCAAATTTTTTAGAGACTTATATTCATTTCAAATTTCATCGGATTTTCTAAAGACTTATACTCACTTCAAATATCATAAGATTTCTTAATACATTTTCTTACTTCGTATTTCTTCAGAATTTCTTAAGATTTATATTCACTTCAAATTTCTTCAGATCTATGTTCACTTCAGATTCCATCGTATTTTATTAATATTTATGTTCGCGTGAAGTTTCATCCGGTTTTCCACAAATTTACTAAAGACTTATATTCATTTCAAATTCCATCACATTTTCTAAAGACTTATATTCACTTCAAATATCATCAGATTTCTTAAGAATTCTGTTCACTTCGTATTTGTTCAGAACTTCTAAAGATTTATATTCACTTCAAATTTCTTCACATATATGATCACTTGAGTTTCCATTAGATTTTCTTAAGATTTATGTTCACGTCATGTTTCTTCACATTTTCTGAAGACTTATTTTCACCTCAAATATCATCATATTTCTCAAGGTTTATCTTCACTTCGTATTTCTTCAGAATTTCTTAAGGTTTATATTTGCTTCAAATTTCTTCAGATCTCTGTTCACTTAAGATTCCATCATATTTTCTTAAGATTTATGTTCACGTCAAGCTTCATTAGGTTTTCGTCAAATTTTCTAGAGACTTATATTCCTTCCAAATTTCATCACATAATCTAAAGACTTATAATCACTTCAAATATCATCAGATTTCTTAAGATATCAGTTCACTTCGTATTTGTTCAGAACTTCTTAAGATTTATATTAACTTCAAATTTCTTAACATCTATGTTCACTTGAGATTCCATTAGATGTTCTTAAGATTTATTTTCACGTCATGTTTCATCAGGCTTTCCACAAATTTCATCACATATTCTAGTGACTTATATTCATTTCAAATTTCATCACATTTTCTAAAGACTTATGTTCACTTCAAATATCATCATATTTTCTTAAAATTTGTGTCCAGTTCGTATTTCTTCAGAATTTCTTAAGATCTATATTCACTTTTAAATTTCTACATATCTATGTTCACTTAAGATTCCATCGCATTTTCTTAAGATTTATGTTCACGTCAAAGTTTCGTATGGTTTTCCTCAAATTTTTTAGAGACTTATATTCATTTCAGATTTTATCGCATTTTCTAAAGACTTATATTCACTTCAAATATCATCATATTTCTTAATACATTTTCTTACTTAGTATTTCCTCAGAATTTCTTAAGATTTATATTCACTTCAAATTTCTTCAGATCTATGTTCACTTCAAATTCCATCGTATTTTATAAATATTTATGTTCACGTGATGTTTCATCAGGTTTTCCTCAAATTTTCTAGAGACTTATATTCATTTCAAATTTCATCTCATTTTTTAAAGACTAATATTCACTTCAAATATCATCATATTTTCTTAAAATTTGTGTCACTCAGATTTCTCGTAATTTTAAGATCTATATTCACTTCAAATTTCTACATATCTATGTTCACTTAAGATTCCATCGCATTTTCTTAAGATTTATGTTCACGTCAAAGTTTCGTATGGTTTTCCTCAAATTTTTAAGAGACTTATATTCATTTCAAATTTCATCGTATTTTCTAAAGACTTATATTCACTTCAAATATCATAAGATTTCTTAATACATTTTCTTACTTCGTATTTCTTCAGAATTTCTTAAGAATTATATTCACTTCGAATTTCTTCAGATCTATGTTCACTTCAGATTCCATCGTATTTTATTAATATTTATGTTCACGTGAAGTTTCATCAGGTGTTCCTCAAATTTACTAGAGACTTATATTAATTTCAAATTTCATCACATTTTCTAAGGACTTATATTCACTTCAAATATCATTAGATTTCTTAAGATTTCTGTTCACTTTGTATTTGTTCAGAACTTCTTAAGATTTATATTCACTTCAGATTTCTTCACATCTATGATCACTTGAGTTTCCATTAGATTTTCTTAAGATTTATGTTCACGTCATGTTTCATAAGGTTTTCCTCAATTTTTTTAGAGAGTTATATTCATTTCAAATTTCTTCATATTTTCTGAAGACTTATATTCACCTCAAATATCATCATATTTCTAAAGGTTTATCTTCTCTTCGTATTTCTTTAGAATTTCTTAAGGTTTATATTTGCTTCAAATTTCTTGATCATGTTCACTGAGGTTCATCATATTTTCTTAAGATTTATGTTCACGTCAATCTACATTAGGTTTTCCTCAAATTTTCTAGAGACTTATATTCTTTTCAAATTTCATCGCATTTTCTAAAGACTTTTATTCACTTCAAATATCATCATATTTCTTAAGGTTTATGTTCACTTCGAATTTGTTCTTAAATTCTTATGGTTTATATTCACTTCCAATTTTTTCAGATCTATGTTCACTTTATAATCCATCATATTTTATTAAGATTTATGTTCACTTCAAATTTCATGAGGTTTTCCTCGAATTTCATCACATTTTCTAGTGACTTATATTCATTTCAAATTTCATCACATTTTCTGAAGAGTTACATTCACTTCGAATATCATCATATTTTTGTTAAATTTTTGCCAGTTCGTATTTCATTAGAATTTCTTAAGGTTTATATTCACTTCCAATTTTTTCAGATCTATGTTCACTTGATATTCCATCGTATTTTTTTAGATTTATGTTCACGTCAAAGTTTCATAAGGTTTTCTTCAAAAATTTTAGAGACTTATATTCATTTCAAATTTCATTGCATTTTTTAAAGACTTATATTCACTTCAAATATAACCAGATTTCTTAATACATTTTCTTACTGTATTTCTTCTAATTTCTTAAGATTTATATTTTAAATTTCTTCAGATCTATGTTCACTTCAGATTCCATCGTATTTTATTAAGATTTATGTTCACGTGAAGTTTCATCAGGTTTTCCTCAAATTTTCTAGACACTTATATTCATTTCAAATTTCATCACATTTTCTAAAGACTTATATTCACTTCAAATATCATCAGATTTCTTAAGATTTGCTCACTTCAGATTTGTTCTAACTTCAAGATTTATATTCACTTCAAATTTCTTCACATCTATGATCACTTGAGTTTCCATTAGATTTTCTTAAGATTTATGTTCACTTCAAATTTCATCAGGTTTTCTTCAAATTTCCTCTCATATTCTAGTGACTTATATTCAATTCAAATTTCATCATATTTTCTAAAGACTTATGTTCACTTCAAATATCATCATATTTTCTTAAAATTTGTGTCCAGCTCAGATTTCTTAATTTCTTAAGAACTATATTCACTCAAATTTCTACATATCTATGTTCACCAAGATTCCATCGATATTGTTAAGATTTATGTTCACGCCAAAGTTTCGTAAGGTTTTCCTCAAATTTTAGAGACTTATATTCATTTTGATTTCACCCATTTTCTAAAGACTTATATTCACTTCAAATATCATCGATTTCTTAATACATTTCTTACTTCAGATTTCTAATTTCTTAAAATTTATATTCACTTCAAATTTCTTCAGATCTATGTTCACTCAAATTCCATCGATTTTATAAATATTTATGTTCACGTGAAGTTTCATCTGTTTTCCTCAAATTTTCTAGAGACCTATATTCATTTCAAATTTCATCACATTTTAAAGACTAATATTCACTTCAAATATCATCATATTTTCTTAAAATTTGTGTCCACTCAGATTTCTTCTAATTTCTTAAGATCTATATTCACTTCAAATTTCTACATATCTATGTTCACTTAAGATTGCATCGCATTTTCTTAAGATTTATGTTCACGTCAAAGTTTCGTATGGTTTTCCTCAAATTTTTTAGAGACTTATATTCCTTTCAAATTTCATCGTATTTTCTAAAGACTTATAATCACTTCAAATATCATAAGATTTCTTAATACATTTTCTTACTTCGTATTTCTTCAGAATTTTTTAAGATTTATATTCACTTCGAATTTCTTCAGATCTATGTTCACTTCAGATTCCATCGTATTATATTAATATTTATGTTCACGTGAAGTTTCATCAGGTGTTCCTCAAATTTTCTAGAGACTTATGTTAATTTCAAATTTCATCACATTTTCTAAAGACTTATATTCACTTCAAATATCATTAGATTTCTTAAGATTTCTGTTCACTTTGTATTTGTTCAGAACTTCTTAAGATTTATATTCACTTCAAATTTCTTCACATCTATGATCACTTGAGTTTCCATTAGATTTTCTTAAGATTTATGTTCACGTCATGTTTCATCTGGTTTTCCTCAATTTTTTTAGAGAGTTATATTTATTTCAAATTTCTTCATATTTTCTGAAGACTTATATTCACCTCAAATATCATCATATTTCTAAAGGTTTATCTTCTCTTCGTATTTCTTTAGAATTTCTTAAGGTTTATATTTGCTTCAAATTTCTTCAGATCTATGTTCACTTGAGATTCCATCATATTTTCTTAAGATTTATGTTCACGTAAAGCTACATTAGGTTTTCCTCAAATTTTCTAGAGACTTATATTCTCTTCAAATTTCATCGCATTTTCTAAAGACTTATATTCACTTCAAATATCATCATATTTCTTAAAGTTTATGTTCACTTCGAATTTGTTCTTAAATTCTTAAGGTTTATATTCACTTCCAATTTTTTCAGATCTATGTTCACTTTATAATCCATCATATTTTATTAAGATTTATGTTCACTTCAAATTTCATGAGGTTTTCCTCGAATTTCATCACATTTTCTAGTGACTTATATTCATTTCAAATTTCATCACATTTTCTGAAGAGTTACATTCACTTCGAATATCATCATATTTTTGTTAAATTTGTGTCCACTCATTTCTTTAGAATTTCTTAAGATCTATATTCACTTCAAATTTCTACATATCTATGTTCACTTGATATTCCATTGTATTTTCTTAAGATTTATGTTCACGTCAAAGTTTCATAAGGTTTTCTTCAAAAAATTTAGAGACTTATATTCATTTCAAATTTCATTGCATTTTTTAAAGACTTATATTCACTTCAAATATAATCAGATTTCTTAATACATTTTCTTACTTCGTATTTCTTCGGAATTTCTTAAGATTTATATTCAGTTTAAATTTCTTCAGATCTATGTTCACTTCAGATTCCATCGTATTTTATTAAGATTTATGTTCACGTGAAGTTTCATCAGGTTTTCCTCAAATATTCTAGACACTTATATTCATTTCAAATTTCATCACATTTTCTAAAGACTTATATTCACTTCAAATATCATCGATTTCTTAAGATTTTGCTCACTTCAGATTTGTTCTAACTCAAGATTTATATTCACTTCAAATTTCTTCACATCTATGATCACTTGAGTTTCCATTAGATTTTCTTAAGATTTATGTTCACTTCAAATTTCATCAGGTTTTCTTTAAATTTCCTCACATATTCTAGTGACTTATATTCATTCAAATTTCATCATATTTTCTAAAGACTTATGTTCACTTCAAATATCATCATATTTTCTTAAAATTTGTGTCCGCTCAGTATTTCTTCTAATTTCTTAAGATCTATATTCACTTCAAATTTCTACATATCTATGTTCACTCAAGATTCCATCGCATATTGTTAAGATTTATGTTCACGTCAAAGTTTCGTAAGGTTTTCCTCAAATTTTTTAGAGACTTATATTCATTTCAGATTTCATCGGATTTTCTAAAGACTTATGTTCACTTCAAAATATCGATTTTAATACATTTTCTTACTTGGTATTTCTTCAGAATTTCTTAAAATTTATATTCACTTCAAATTTCTTCAGATCTATGTTCACTTCAAATTCCATCGTATTTTATAAATATTTATGTTCACGTGAAGTTTCATCAGGTTTTCCTCAAATTTTCTAGAGACTTATATTCATTTCAAATTTCATCACATTTTTAAAGACTAATATTCACTTCAAATATCATCATATTTTCTTAAAATTTGTCCATTGTATTTCTTCAGAATTTCTTAAGATCTATATTCACTTCAAATTTCTACATATCTATGTTCACTTAAGATTGCATCGCATTTTCTTAAGATTTATGTTCACGTCAAAGTTTCGTATGGTTTTCCTCAAATTTTTTAGAGACTTATATTCCTTTCAAATTTCATCGTATTTTCTAAAGACTTATAATCACTTCAAATATCATAAGATTTCTTAATACATTTTCTTACTTCGTATTTCTTCAGAATTTTTTAAGATTTATATTCACTTCGAATTTCTTCAGATCTATGTTCACTTCAGATTCCATCGTATTATATTAATATTTATGTTCACGTGAAGTTTCACGTGTGTTCTCAAATTTTCTAGAGACTTATGTTAATTTCAAATTTCATCACATTTTCTAAAGACTTATATTCACTTCAAATATCATTAGATTTCTTAAGATTTCTGTTCACTTTGTATTTGTTCAGAACTTCTTAAGATTTATATTCACTTCAAATTTCTTCACATCTATGATCACTTGAGTTTCCATTAGATTTTCTTAAGATTTATGTTCACGTCATGTTTCATCTGGTTTTCCTCAATTTTTTTAGAGAGTTATATTTATTTCAAATTTCTTCATATTTTCTGAAGACTTATATTCACCTCAAATATCATCATATTTCTAAAGGTTTATCTTCTCTTCGTATTTCTTTAGAATTTCTTAAGGTTTATATTTGCTTCAAATTTCTTCAGATCTATGTTCACTTGAGATTCCATCATATTTTCTTAAGATTTATGTTCACGTAAAGCTACATTAGGTTTTCCTCAAATTTTCTAGAGACTTATATTCTCTTCAAATTTCATCGCATTTTCTAAAGACTTATATTCACTTCAAATATCATCATATTTCTTAAGGTTTATGTTCACTTCGAATTTGTTCTTAAATTCTTAAGGTTTATATTCACTTCCAATTTTTTCAGATCTATGTTCACTTTATAATCCATCATATTTTGTTAAGATTTATGTTCACTTCAAATTTCATGAGGTTTTCCTCGAATTTCATCACATTTTCTAGTGACTTATATTCATTTCAAATTTCATC
Source organism: Vicia sativa (assembly GCA_021764765.1). NCBI lineage: Eukaryota > Viridiplantae > Streptophyta > Magnoliopsida > Fabales > Fabaceae > Vicia > Vicia sativa. Next base: position 196,586,222 of record CM038796.1, read on the forward strand.
ACATTTTCTGAAGAGTTACATTCACTTCGAATATCATCATATTTTTGTTAAATTTGTGTTCAGTTCAGTTTCTTTAGAATTTCTTAAGATCTATATTCACTTCAAATTTCTACATATCTATGTTCACTTGATATTCCATTGTATTTTCTTAAGATTTATGTTCACGTCAAAGTTTCATAAGGTTTTCTTCAAAAAATTTAGAGACTTATATTCATTTCAAATTTCATTGCATTTTTTAAAGACTTATATTCACTTCAAATATAATCAGATTTCTTAATACATTTTCTTACTTCGTATTTCTTCGGAATTTCTTAAGATTTATATTCAGTTTAAATTTCTTCAGATCTATGTTCACTTCAGATTCCATCGTATTTTATTAAGATTTATGTTCACGTGAAGTTTCATCAGGTTTTCCTCAAATATTCTAGACACTTATATTCATTTCAAATTTCATCACATTTTCTAAAGACTTATATTCACTTCAAATATCATCAGATTTCTTAAGATTTCTGTTCACTTCGTATTTGTTCAGAACTTCTGAAGATTTATATTCACTTCAAATTTCTTCACATCTATGATCACTTGAGTTTCCATTAGATTTTCTTAAGATTTATGTTCACTTCAAATTTCATCAGGTTTTCTTTAAATTTCCTCACATATTCTAGTGACTTATATTCAATTCAAATTTCATCATATTTTCTAAAGACTTATGTTCACTTCAAATATCATCATATTTTCTTAAAATTTGTGTCCAGTTCGTATTTCTTCATAATTTCTTAAGAGCTATATTCACTTCAAATTTCTACATATCTATGTTCACTCAAGATTCCATCGCATATTGTTAAGATTTATGTTCACGTCAAAGTTTCGTAAGGTTTTCCTCAAATTTTTTAGAGACTTATATTCATTTCAGATTTCATCGGATTTTCTAAAGACTTATGTTCACTTCAAATATCATCAGATTTCTTAATACATTTTCTTACTCAGTATTCTCTAATCTTAAAATTTATATTCACTCAAATTTCTTCGATCTATGTTCACTCAAATTCCATCGATTTTATAAATATTTATGTTCACGTGAAGTTTCATCGTTTTCCTCAAATTTTCTAGAGACTTATATTCATTTCAAATTTCATCACATTTTAAAGACTAATATTCACTCAAATATCATCATATTTTCAAAATTTGTGTCCAGTTCGTATTTCTTCAGAATTTCTTAAGATCTATATTCACTTCAAATTTCTACATATCTATGTTCACTTAAGATTGCATCGCATTTTCTTAAGATTTATGTTCACGTCATAGTTTCGTATGGTTTTCCTCAAATTTTTTAGAGACTTATATTCATTTCAAATTTCATCATATTTTCAAAAGACTTATATTCACTTCAAATATCATAAGATTTCTTAATACATTTTCTTACTTCGTATTTCTTCAGAATTTTTAAGATTTATATTCACTTCGAATTTCTTCAGATCTATGTTCACTTCAGATTCCATCGTATTTTATTAATATTTATGTTCACGTGAAGTTTCATCAAGTGTTCCTCAAATTTTCTAGAGACTTATGTTAATTTCAAATTTCATCACATTTTCTAAAGACTTATATTCACTTCAAATATCATTAGATTTCTTAAGATTTCTGTTCACTTTGTATTTGTTCAGAACTTCTTAAGATTTATATTCACTTCAAATTTCTTCACATCTATGGTCACTTGAGTTTCCATTAGATTTTCTTAAGATTTATGTTCACGTCATGTTTCATCAGGTTTTCCTCAATTTTTTTAGAGAGTTATATTTATTTCAAATTTCTTCATATTTTCTGAAGACTTATATTCACCTCAAATATCATCATATTTCTAAAGGTTTATCTTCTCTTCGTATTTCTTTAGAATTTCTTAAGGTTTATATTTGCTTCAAATTTCTTCAGATCTATGTTCACTTGAGATTCCATCATATTTTCTTAAGATTTATGTTCACGTCAAGCTACATTAGGTTTTCCTCAAATTTTCTAGAGACTTATATTCTCTTCAAATTTCATCACATTTTCTAAAGACTTATATTCACTTCAAATATCATCATATTTCTTAAGGTTTTTGTTCACTTCAAATTTGTTCTTAAATTCTTAAGGTTTATATTCACTTCCAATTTTTTCAGATCTATGTTCACTTTATAATCCATCATATTTTATTAAGATTTATGTTCACTTCAAATTTCATGAGGTTTTCCTCGAATTTCATCACATTTTCTAGTGACTTATATTCATTTCAAATTTCATCACATTTTCTGAAGAGTTACATTCACTCAATATCATCATATTTTGTTAAATTTGTGTCCACTCATTTCTTTAGAATTTCTTAAGATCTATATTCACTTCAAATTTCTACATATCTATGTTCACTTGATATTCCATCGTATTTTCTTAAGATTTATGTTCACGTCAAAGTTTCATAAGGTTTTCTTCAAAAAATTTAGAGACTTATATTCATTTCAAATTTCATTGCATTTTTAAAGACTTATATTCACTTCAAATATAATCAGATTTCTTAATACATTTTCTTCATTTCTTAATTTCTTAAGATTTATATTCACTTAAATTTCTTCGATCTATGTTCACTTCAGATTCCATCGTATTTTATTAAGATTTATGTTCACGTGAAGTTTCATCAGGTTTTCCTCAAATTTTCTAGACACTTATATTCATTTCAAATTTCATCACATTTTCTAAAGACTTATATTCACTTCAAATATCACGATTTCTTAAGATTTTGCTCACTTCAGATTTGTTCTAACTCTCAAGATTTATATTCACTCAAATTTCTTCACATCTATGATCACTTGAGTTTCCATTAGATTTTCTTAATATTTATGTTCACTTCATGTTTCATCAGGTTTTCCCCAATTTTTTTAGAGAGTCATATTCATTTCAAAATTCTTCACATTTTCTGAAGAATTATATTCACCACAAATATTATCATATTTCTTAAGGTTTATCTTCACTTCGTATTTCTTCAAAATTTCTTAAGGTTTATAATTACTTCAAATATCTTCATATCTATGCTCATTTGAGATTCCATCATATTTTCTTAACATTTATGTTCACGTCAAGCTTCATTGGGTTTCCTCAAATTTTCTAGAGACTTATATTCATTTCAAATTTCATCGCATTTTCTAAAGACTTATAGTCACTTCAAATATCATCAGATTTCATAATATATTTGTTTACTCAGTATTTCTTCAGAATTTCTTAGGATTTATATTCCCTTCAAAAATCTTTTGATCTATGTTCACTTCAGATTCCATCGTATTTTTTTAAGATTTTTGTTCACGTGAAGTTTCATCAGGTTTTCCTCAAACTTTCTAGAGACTTATATTCATTTCAAATTTCTTCACATTTATTAAAGACTTATAATCAGTGCAAATATCATCATATTTCTTAAGGTTTATGTTCACTTTGTATTTCTTTAAAATTTATTAAGGTTTATATTCACGTCAAATTTCTTCAGATCTATGTTCACTTGATATTCCATCAGATTTACTTAAAATTTATGTACACTTCTTGTTTCATCAGGTTTTCCTCAAATTTTTTCAAGACTTATATTCATTTCAAATTTCATCACATTTTCTAAAGACTTATATTCACTTCAAATATCATCATATTTCCTAAGGTTTATGGTCACTTCGTATTACTTTATAATTTCTTAAGGTTTATATTCGCTTCAAATTTCTTCAGATCTATGTTCACTTGAGATTCCCTTGGATTTTCTTAAGATTTATTTTCACGTCAAGTATCATAAGGTTTTCCTCAAATTTTCTAGAGACTTATGTTCATTTCAAATTTCATCACATTTTCTAAAGACTTATATTCACTTCAAATATCATCAGATTTCTTAAGATATTTGTTCACTTCGTAATTGTTCATAATTTCATAAGATTTATATTCACTTCAAACTTATTCAGATCTTTGTTCACTTGAGATTCCATCAGATTTTCTTAAGATTTATGTTCACGTGAAATTTCATCAGGTTTTCCTCAAATTTTATAGAGACTTATATTCATTTCAAATTTCATCACAATTTCTAAAGAATTATATTCACTTAAAATATCATCAAATTTCTTAAGATATTTGTTGACTTCTTATTTCTTCAGAACTTCTTAAGATTTATATTCACTTCAAATTTTTTCAGATCTATGTTCACTTGAGATTCCATCAGATTTACTTAAAATTTATGTTCACGTCATGTTTCATTAGGTTTTCCCCAAAAATTTTAGAAACTTATATTCATTTCAAATTTCATCACATCTTCTAAAGAATTATATTCACTTCAAATATCATCATATTTCTTAAGGTTTATGTTCACTTCGTATTTGTTCAAACCTTCTTAAGGTTTATATTCGCTTCCAATTTTATCAGATCTATGTTCACTTTATAATCCATCATATTTTCTTAAGATTTATGTTCGCTTCAAATTTTATGAGGTTTTCCTCGAATTTATCACATTTTCTAGTGACTTATATTTATTTTAAATTTCATCACATTTTCTGAAGACTTATATTCACTTCAAATATCATCATATTTTCTTAAAATTTGTGTCCATTCAGATTTCTTCAAAATTTCTTAAGATCTATATTCACTTCAAATTTTTACATATCTATGTTCACTTGAGATTCCATCGATTTTCTTAAGATTTATGTTCACGTCAAAGTTTCATAAGGATTTCTTTAAATTTTTTAGAGACTTATATTCATTTCAAATTTCATCGCATTTTCTAACGACTTTTATTCACTTCAAATATCATCAGATTTCTTAATATATTTTCCTACTTCGTATTTCTTCAAAATTTCTTACGATTTATATTCACTTCAAATTTCTTCAGTTCAATGTTCACTTCAGATTCCATCGTATTTTATTAAGATTTATGTTCACGTGAAGTTTCATCAGGTTTTCCTCAAATTTTCTAGACACTTATATTCATTTCAAATTTCATCACATTTTCTAAAGACTTATATTCACTTCAAATATCATCAGATTTCTTAAGATTTGTTCACTTGATTTGTTCGTAACTCCCAAGATTTATATTCACTTCAAATTTCTTCACATCTATGATCACTTGAGTTTCCATTAGATTTTCTTAAGATTTATGTTCACTTCATGTTTCATCAGGTTTTCCCCAATTTTTTTAGAGAGTCATATTCATTTCAAAATTCTTCACATTTTCTGAAGAATTATATTCACCACAAATATTATCATATTTCTTAAGGTTTATCTTCACTTCGTATTTCTTTAAAATTTCTTAAGGTTTATAATTACTTCAAATATCTTCATATCTATGCTCACTTGAGATTCCATCATATTTTCTTAACATTTATGTTCACGTCAAGCTTCATTGGGTTTCCTCAAATTTTCTAGAGACTTATATTCATTTCAAATTTCATCGCATTTTCTAAAGACTTATAGTCACTTCAATATCATCGATTTCATAATATATTTGTTTACTCAGATTTCTTCAATTTCTTAGATTTATATTCCTTCAAAATCTTTTGATCTATGTTCACTTGATTCCATCGTATTTTTTAAGATTTTTGTTCACGTGAAGTTTCACCAGGTTTTCCTCAAACTTTCTAGAGACTTATATTCATTTCAAATTTCTTCACATTTATTAAAGACTTATAATCAGTAGTGCAAATATCATCATATTTCTTAAGGTTTATGTTCACTTTGTATTTCTTTAAAATTTATTAAGGTTTATATTCACGTCAAATTTCTTCAGATCTATGTTCACTTGATATTCCATCAGATTTACTTAAAATTTATGTTCACTTCTTGTTTCATCAGGTTTTCCTCAAATTTTTTCGAGACTTATATTCATTTCAAATTTCATCACATTTTCTAAAGACTTATATTCACTTCAAATATCATCAGATTTCTTAAGATATTTGTTCACTTCGTAATTGTTCATAATTTCATAAGATTTATATTCACTTCAAACTTATTCAGATCTTTGTTCACTTGAGATTCCATCAGATTTTCTTAAGATTTATGTTCACGTGAAATTTCATCAGGTTTTCCTCAAATTTTATAGAGACTTATATTCATTTCAAATTTCATCACAATTTCTAAAGAATTATATTCACTTAAAATATCATCAAATTTCTTAAGATATTTGTTGACTTCTTATTTCTTCAGAACTTCTTAAGATTTATATTCACTTCAAATTTTTTCAGATCTATGTTCACTTGAGATTCCATCAGATTTACTTAAAATTTATGTTCACGTCATGTTTCATTAGGTTTTCCCCAAAAATTTTAGAAACTTATATTCATTTCAAATTTCATCACATCTTCTAAAGAATTATATTCACTTCAAATATCATCATATTTCTTAAGGTTTATGTTCACTTCGTATTTGTTCAAAACCTTAAGGTTTATATTCGCCCAATTTTATCAGATCTATGTTCACTTTATAATCCATCATATTTTCTTAAGATTTATGTTCACTTCAAATTTTATGAGGTTTTCCTCGAATTTATCACATTTTCTAGTGACTTATATTTATTTTAAATTTCATCACATTTTCTGAAGACTTATATTCACTTCAAATATCATCATATTTTCTTAAAATTTGTGTCCAGTTCGTATTTCTTCAAAATTTCTTAAGATCTATATTCACTTCAAATTTTTACATATCTATGTTCACTTGAGATTCCATCGATTTTCTTAAGATTTATGTTCACGTCAAAGTTTCATAAGGATTTCTTTAAATTTTTTAGAGACATATATTCATTTCAAATTTCATCGCATTTTCTAACGACTTTTATTCACTTCAAATATCATCAGATTTCTTAATATATTTTCCTACTTCGTATTTCTTCAAAATTTCTTACGATTTATATTCACTTCAAATTTCTTCAGATCAATGTTCACTTCAGATTCCATCGTATTTTATTAAGATTTATGTTCACGTGATGTTTCATCAGGTGATTTCCTCAAATTTTCTAGACACTTATATTCATTTCAAATTTCATCACATTTTCTAAAGTCTTATATTCACTTTAAATATCATCAGATTTCTTAAGATTTCTGTTCACTTCGTATTTGTTTAGAACTTCTTAAGATTTATATTCACTTCAAATTTCTTCACATCTATGATCACTTGAGTTTCCATTAGATTTTCGTAAGATTTATGTTCACTTCAAATTTCATCAGGTTTTTTTCAAATTTCCTCACATATTCCAGTGACTTATATTCATTTCAAATTTCATCACATTTTCTAAAGACTTATGTTCACTTCAAATATCATCATATTTTCTTAAAATTTGTGTCCAGTTCGTATTTCTTCAGAATTTCTTAAGATCTATATTCACTTCAAATTTCTACATATCTATGTTCACTTAAGATTCCATCGCATATTCTTAAGATTTATGTTCACGTCAAAGTTTCGTAAGGTTTTCCTCAAATTCTTTAGAGACTTATATTCATTTCAGATTTCATCGCATTTTCTAAAGACTTATATTCACTTCAAATATCATCAGATTTCTTAATACATTTTCTTACTTCGTATTTCCTCAGAATTTCTTAAGATTTATATTCACTTCAAATTTCTTCAGAACTATGTTCACTTCAAATTCCATCATATTTTATAAATATTTATGTTCACGTGAAGTTTCATCAGGTTTTCCTCAAACTTTCTAGAGACTTATATTCATTTCAAATTTCATCACATTTTTTAAAGACTAATATTCACTTCAAATATCATCATATTTTCTTAAAATTTGTGTCCGGTTCGTGGTATTTCTTCAGAATTTCTTAAGATCTATATTCACTTCAAATTTCTACATATCTATGTTCACTTAAGATTCCATCGCATTTTCTTAAGATTTATGTTCACTTCATAGTTTCGTATGGTTTTCCTCAAATTTTTTAGAGACTTATATTCATTTCAAATTTCATCGTATTTTCTAAAGACTTATATTCACTTCAAATATCATAAGATTTCTTAATACATTTTCTTACTTCGTAGTTCTTCAGAATTTCTTAAGATTTATATTCACTTCGAATTTCTTCAGATCTATGTTCACTTCAGATTCCATCGTATTTTATTAATATTTATGTTCACGTGAAGTTTCATCAGGTGTTCCTCAAATTTTCTAGAGACTTATGTTAATTTCAAATTTCATCACATTTTCTAAAGACTTATATTCACTTCAAATATCATTAGATTTCTTAAGATTTCTGTTCACTTTGTATTTGTTCAGAACTTCTTAAGATTTATATTCCTTCAAATTTCTTCACATCTATGATCACTTGAGTTTCCATTATATTTTCTTAAGATTTATGTTCACGTCATGTTTCATCGAGTTTTCCTCAATTTTTTTAGAGAGTTATATTTATTTCAAATTTCTTCATATTTTCTGAAGACTTATATTCACCTCAAATATCATCATATTTCTAAAGGTTTATCTTCTCTTCGTATTTCTTTAGAATTTCTTAAGGTTTATATTTGCTTCAAATTTCTTCAGATCTATGTTCACTTGAGATTCCATCATATTTTCTTAAGATTTATGTTCACGTCAAGCTACATTAGGTTTTCCTCAAATTTTCTAGATACTTATATTCTCTTCAAATTTCATCGCATTTTCTAAAGACTTATATTCACTTCAAATATCATCATATTTCTTAAGGTTTATGTTCACTTCGAATTTGTTCTTAAATTCTTAAGGTTTATATTCACTTCCAATTTTTTCAGATCTATGTTCACTTTATAATCCATCATATTTTATTAAGATTTATGTTCACTTCAAATTTCATGAGGTTTTCCTCGAATTTCATCACATTTTCTAGTGACTTATATTCATTTCAAATTTCATCACATTTTCTGAAGAGTTACATTCACTTCGAATATCATCATATTTTTGTTAAATTTGTGTCCAGTTCATATTTCTTTGGAATTTCTTAAGATCTATATTCACTTCAAATTTCTACATATCTATGTTCACTTGATATTCCATCGTATTTTCTTAAGATTTATGTTCACGTCAAAGTTTCATAAGGTTTTCTTCAAAAAATTTAGAGACTTATATTCATTTCAAATTTCATTGCATTTTTTAAAGACTTATATTCACTTCAAATATAATCAGATTTCTTAATACATTTTCTTACTTCGTATTTCTTCGGAATTTCTTAAGATTTATATTCAGTTTAAATTTCTTCAGATCTATGTTCACTTCAGATTCCATCGTATTTTATTAAGATTTATGTTCACGTGAAGTTTCATCAGGTTTTCCTCAAATTTTCTAGACACTTATATTCATTTCAAATTTCATCACATTTTCTAAAGACTTATATTCACTTCAAATATCATCAGATTTCTTAAGATTTCTGTTCACTTCGTATTTGTTCAGAACTTCTGAAGATTTATATTCACTTCAAATTTCTTCACATCTATGATCACTTGAGTTTCCATTAGATTTTCTTAAGATTTATGTTCACTTCATGTTTCATCAGGTTTTCCTCAATTTTTTTAGAGAGTCATATTCATTTCAAAATTCTTCACATTTTCTGAAGAATTATATTCACCACAAATATTATCATATTTCTTAAGGTTTATCTTCACTTCGTATTTCTTCAAAATTTCTTAAGGTTTATAATTACTTCAAATATCTTCATATCTATGCTCACTTGAGATTCCATCATATTTTCTTAACATTTACGTTCACGTCAAGCTTCATTGGGTTTCCTCAAATTTTCTAGAGACTTATATTCATTTCAAATTTCATCGCATTTTCTAAAGACTTATAGTCACTTCAAATATCATCGATTTCATAATATATTTGTTTACTCAAGATTTCTTTAGAATTCTTAGGATTTATATTCCCTTCAAAAATCTTTTGATCTATGTTCACTTCAGATTCCATCGTATTTTTTTAAGATTTTTGTTCACGTGAAGTTTCATCAGGTTTTCCTCAAACTTTCTAGAGACTTATATTCATTTCAAATTTCTTCACATTTACTAAAGACTTATAATCAGTGCAAATATCATCATATTTCTTAAGGTTTATGTTCACTTCGTATTTCTTTAAAATTTATTAAGGTTTATATTCACGTCAAATTTCTTCAGATCTATGTTCACTTGATATTCCATCAGATTTACTTAAAATTTATGTTCACTTCTTGTTTCATAAGGTTTTCCTCAAATTTTTTCGAGACTTATATTCATTTCAAATTTCATCACATTTTCTAAAGACTTATATTCACTTCAAATATCATCATATTTCCTAAGGTTTATGTTCACTCAGACATTTCACAATTTCTTAAGGTTTATATTCGCTTCAAATTTCTTCAGATCTATGTTCACTTGAGATTCCCTCGGATTTTCTTAAGATTTATTTTCACGTCAAGTATCATAAGGTTTTCCTCAAATTTTCTAGAGACTTATGTTCATTTCAAATTTCATCACATTTTCTAAAGACTTATATTCACTTCAAATATCATCAGATTTCTTAAGATATTTGTTCACTTCGTAATTCTTCATAATTTCATAAGATTTATATTCACTTCAAATTTATTCAGATCTTTGTTCACTTGAGATTCCATCAGATTTTCTTAAGATTTATGTTCACGTGAAATTTCATCAGGTTTTCCTCAAATTTTATAGAGACTTATATTCATTTCAAATTTCATCACAATTTCTAAAGAATTATATTCACTTAAAATATCATCAAATTTCTTAAGATTTTGTTCACTTTATTTCTTCAAGACTTTTAAGATATATATTCACTTCAAATTTTTCGATCTATGTTCACTTGAGATTCCATCGATTTACTTAAAATTTATGTTGACGTCATGTTTCATTAGGTTTTCCCCAAAAATTTTAGAAACTTATATTCATTTCAAATTTCATCACATCTTCTAAAGAATTATATTCACTTCAAATATCATCATATTTCTTAAGGTTTATGTTCACTGTATTTGTTCAAAACTTCTTAAGGTTTATATTCGCCCAATTTTATCGATCTATGTTCACTTTATAATCCATCATATTTTCTTAAGATTTATGTTCACTTCAAATTTTATGAGGTTTTCTAATTTATCACATTTTCTAGTGACTTATATTTATTTTAAATTTCATCACATTTTCTAAGACTTATATTCACTTCAAATATCATCATATTTTCTTAAAATTTGTGTCCATTGTATTTCTTCAAAATTTCTTAAGATCTATATTCACTTCAAATTTTTACATATATATGTTCACTTGAGATTCCATCGATTTTCTTAAGATTTATGTTCACGCCAAAGTTTCATAAGGATTTCTTTAAATTTTTAGAGACTTATATTCATTTCAAATTTCATCGCATTTTCTAACGACTTTTATTCACTTCAAATATCATCGATTTCTTAATATATTTTCCTACTCGTATTTCTTAAAATTTCTTACGATTTATATTCACTCAAATTTCTTCAGATCAATGTTCACCATTCCATCGTATTTTATTAAGATTTATGTTCACGTGAAGTTTCATGTGTTTTCCTCAAATTTTCTAAAGACTTATATTCATTTCAAATTTCATCACATTTTCTAAAGTCTTATATTCACTTTAAATATCATCGATTTCTTAAGATTTGCTCACTCAGATTTGTTCGAACTTTATGATTTATATTCACTTCATATTTCTTCACATCTATGTTCACTTTAGATTCCATTAGATTTTCTTAAGATTTATGTACACATGTTTCATTAGGTTTTCCTCAAATTTTTAGAGAGTGTCGAGAGAGATGCATCCCACCATTTTTACAAGAATAATCCGATATTTTCAATTATTGTTAAATTGAATTTTAATTATTTAATTAATTAAAATTTGATTTTTGGAAATTATTGGAATATTAGAATTATTGGAAAATAAAGAAAGAAAAAGAAATCGGGCTTATGTGGTGATTAGTAGAGGTGAGGGGTGTGTGAAGTAAAAGCCTCTAATACTTTATTTTATTATTATTATTATTATTATAATAAAAAGGAAAATAAGAAGAGAGGAAACAAGAATTGGGAAAAAGTGAGAAGAGGAATCATACGAGAAAAGAGAAGAAGAACAAAGGAGGAAGAGGAACCTAAAGCTCAAGAAGGATTCAAACAATTGACTAAGGTAAGGGGTGATTACTCTAATTATATTGTATTATAGATTTTGGGAATCATAGAATAGAGTAAGAGATTAGGAATCCCAATTTAGGATTTTTAGGTTTATGAGTTTTGACTCTAAATGCATGATTATGACATTCTTGATGGAATTGGTGTTATAGAGTTGTTGTATGATGTTGTGGTATGTTGTTATGGTATTGTAATCATGTATTGGGATGTGTTTTGGTGTTAATTATGTATGAGTTCATAATTAGAATAATTGGATTGATTGGGAAATAAGAGAATGCTGTAAAAATTGAATTTATGGCTACAGAGGTCGTGGAAACCGGTTACCCTGTGGGGGGAACCGGTTACCACTGTATTAACATTTGAAAAATCTAGTTTTTGAATGGGGGAACCAGTTACCCTATAGGAGTACCCGGGTTCCCCCATACATTTCTAGAGAGCGTTTTCACTATGATAGTCGGAACTGGTTTCTCCCCTGGAGGAACCAGTTACCACTGTTATTTTTGAAAAAGACTAAACTTTAAAAATTCATAACTTTCAAACCGTAAGTCTGTTTTAGTCTTCGTTTTGGACGTTGTTTCTTAAATTAAGTACTCTATTTTATAAAATGAAAAAAATAACAGTAACTTGATTTTATTTTGAAAACCATTGATTTTCCGATTATGTGGTTTATTCTTATGTGCATATTTGATGTATATGTAATGGTATGTTGATGTTATGATGATGTATGAGTGCATATTGATGGCTGTAATCATATGATGGTGATAACATTACGAAGTGATGTTTAATTTCTTGTGCATGTTTATGTTGTTTGATGATGTTCGTGATAAATGGTGGTTAGCATGTTTTGGTGACGATGTTGAAGTAATTTCTTATGCATGTTTATGTTGTTTGATGATGTTCATGAAAAATGATGGTTATCATGTTTTGGTGATGATGTTGCATGATTTTATGTTGTGCATGCATATACATTCTGGTGATAGCTAATTCCCGTTGTGCGGAATTAGTGAGTATTGCTAATAACTGCTCCCGGGTGATTATGGGTGGTGAGGCGGATTCATATCCCGTGATTATGGATGAATCGATGTAACTATATCCGGTGATTAGGGATCATTGTGCGACTTAGTCCACTTTTGGTACTACATGCATAGAGTCTTGCATTGCATTTTGTACGAACTATAATATGATAGGATGGTTTCCAGTGTTATAATTAGTTTGTTGAGTTTGATGCATGATTTTGGCTTATGTTTAAGAATGAATGATTGAATCTGATTATGCTAAATCAGGTGAAGTAATAAATCATGAAATTCTATTTATTTTATGAATTTATAATGCATGTTAATTATGATGTAGTCTCACCCTTACTTTGATGATTTCATTGAAGCTTTAGCGACTTAGGCGTTAGTGAGGATGGCTCATGAGCTATGCTATTTATTTTGTCACGTGTCGGTGTCATGCTCGTCTTGTAACACTGGGAACATTTATTTTAGAGTGACTATTAAACTCTTAAATTGTTTAATTGTTTTAGTTGGATAATTATTTGATGGATTAAGGTGTTGACCTTTGGTGGTATTTGATATTTTGAATTATCTCGAGTTTTGAATAAATAATTCACCGTGTTAAACATGTAATTCATTTTAATTGAGCTATGTTTCCATGAAAGCATGAAATTATATTGAATTTTATTTTAAATCAATTGTGACGCCTTGATGACATGTTAACTCCGAGTTATTTATATTATTCGTGGGTATTTAGATGGGTGTTACAATAGTGGTATCGAGCATAGTCGGACGTTGTAACTAGTGTCTTAATGTCATTATTCCTTTTGTATGCGACATATGTGTGAAACACTATCGGTACTTGCTTTTTTTCTAACTACTTGGTTGTTGGAGTGGTTTAGAAGCAAGTGGTGGAGAAGCTTTACTTCTCCGAGATGTTCTGGTGTGAAGAGTTAGATCGATCTGCTATTGATTACATGAGTGCAAATGTTGGCTAGATCGTGTGGTTTCGCGAATTCGGAGGAAGTATGAATTCATGAATCCAGTTTAACAGTCAGATAGAGTGCTCTTAAGGGGTAACAATTAGGTACTTTTGTTGTTCGCATCACTGGGAGTGAAGGACGATGTTATGGATAATGATGTTCCAGTCGGGTGTGAGAACTGATGTTTTCCTGGGAATAATAGTGACTCGTCATTAGAGCAAGATGTCGGATTACCTTGAGGTTATCCTTGGGTTGAATGTTTGAAGTTAAACCAAGTGATTATGAATTGTTTTTATTAGTCGATGCATATTCTTGTACTAGAAGATGTTTGGTAAATAAGAAGGATAAATCTTAGAAGATGAAGCTCGTGCGGTTGGAACGTTGCAACACTTTTGATTGATCGTGAAGTTGTTGGTGTTAAGTTACCTCTTTCTGTCCTTGAAAAGATTGAATGTGTCAGTGTCAATGGTTGCTATAAAATATGCACTGTATGAATTGGTTATTGGAATTGTAACTTGACGCAATTAATCATGGTGAATGAGGTGTGTTGTGGTATGTTAAAGTTAGGATCTCAAATTCTGTATTCTATGATGTTTGGGGTTGTTTGGATGGGTTACAAAAGTGATTTTTGTACTTAAAACAATAGATTTTTCACTCTCACAAGGTGGAAATTGATTTCCTGAAGCTGACAACATTTTCCGAAAACATGTAAAATTCATAATTTGAGTTCTGGACGTCCGATTTGAGTTCTGTTTGAAGAGTTGGAAAGCTAATGTGATGAACTTTTTTAAAAAAATGGTTCCAACACCTGAAAGTAATTTATTTATCATGTGGTGATGTTGGAGGAGAATCAGAGTTATTGTTGATGTCGTTCTTGGTACCAAACTTGTTTATAGGACACCATACAGGACGTCAACTTCATAGTTAGGAAATTGGAAGAAGCTATTGAATGATGTGCGGAGAAATAGATTTATAAATATCATTTTGGGAGCTCTAATTTCATTAGTCAAGGAGAAAGAAAGCAGTAGGAATTGCGTGTGGATTTCTTATAACTGATTAAAGTGGTGATTGAGATTAAATATCCATTTCAAATGATTGGTGATTTTATGGATCAATTAGTAGGAGAGTATGTCTTCAGTAAAGTCGAATTGAGGTTAACTTACCTTCGTAGTCGGGTTAAGGATGAAGATAGTTAAAGAGAAGCTTCTAGAACTCAGTATAGGCATGTTGAATGTTGCGATGTGAATTTCAGCTTCAAAAGGGAGTAGAATTTTGTTAAGTTTTCAAGGTGTAGATTACAGTATAAGAAGATGAGTTTTTCTTTATCATGTTATATCAAGTGATGGTATTGCGGTAGACCCATCTAAGGCTGACGCGGTATTGTAGTGGGAAAATCCAAAATTAGGTACGGGTATTAGAAGATTTTTGGGATATAATTAGTAATTGTTGCAGTTTATTTGAGATGAGGTCAAGAATGATATATTGTTAATGAATGAGATGTTGGTATTAGTAAGAATGTGAAAGTATTAGAGATGCAACTTATGTCGATTAAGGATGAATAGAGTGACATTAGCTTTTGAGGAAAAGATAAGTAATTCTAGAGGAAAAATAGATTCGAGAGGAAATGGAATCAAGTTTAAGATGTCGAAATATTGACATGTGTCAAGAAATTTTTTGGAGTTTATTTTAATAATCATATGATCAGAGGTATTATTGAGATTGCGTTTGGAATAAGATTCAAATTTGAAAATATATGGATCCTTGATGTTATGAGATTTAGAGGAAGACTACAAACTTGTGAATGTTGTTACAGTTCTCTACATGGATAAGGACTTCAAATGGAAGCAAAATGAATTATGGTATATTTGGTATGTTAGCATTTCATGAGTGGGAAAATACTTAACATTGTGCGATGCTAAGTGAGTGTGAAGAAGATTATATAATTTGTTCGATCGATGGTATCTCATCATCGATATCAAATGAGAAATAATTGTGGAAGAAGTTGTAAACCTTAAAGAAGATTATTGGGCCATGGTTCTTGGGTGACTTCGAACATGAGTTCTAAAGGAATGCTATTATAGTTTGGTAACAATGGTTTATACTCCATTGTGATTCTCAGCTATCTATTTACAAATTGAGGAATTGATCACCCTTAATCTCTTGTTGATAGTAGACAAAATCATATTGGATGGGATATACTTATCGTGCTAGCTTGATAATGTGTGAAGTGATTGATGTTCTATCGAGAGGATAGTAGCTCATCGCTATGTGAACCTAAGAGGAAAGTGTCTATGAAAAAGACTTGGAAATTATTTCAGCAGGTTAGAGACTTGAGTGTGTATGTGAGCTGAAGCCGTAGAGTGGAAGGTTTAGAATGTAAAAAAGGGGAACAATGATTTTTTGGTGGATATTAAAGAGAGTTTGAAGATAGATGTGAAACTTGTAGAGCTGGTAGTTGATGGAAAACAAATGAAGATAGTGACTTAAGGTAGACGATCAATGTCGCAGAGAAGGCGTAAGGTGATGCACCTTGTTATGCGGGTATGCTTTTGAAGTCACAAATTAAACGTTAAAAGTTGTGGAGTTTATGCAACTATTAGAAATTCCAAAATGGAATTATTAGGCGAAGGGTTATATGTATTATTGGTGTTACATCCATTTCAATAGATGTATTAAATTGTAAGCTCGATTGGTGGAACGTAGACTTGTGATACTAGCGTTGTGTATAATTGTTGTTGATATTGTTATGTGGGGTTCTTATAACTGTGTTGTGTAATGAAGTGATAGATTATGTATCCTAGAGTTATGGGGCAAGAAGTGAGATGAACCGATGCATTCTTAACCCGGTAGCAATGAATCGTGTGGAATTATGGTGGTTTATTAGGAAAGATATTGGTTAGTGGTATTTGAAATGATGTCAAACATGACGTGAGAGTTGGAAGGAAAGAAATATTCTATGTGGGGGAGAGTTGTAACACCCCATATTTTCAATTATTACTAAATTGGAATTTTAATTATTTAATTAATTAAAATTTGACTTTTGAAAATTATTGGAATATTAGAATTATTGGAAAATATATAAAGAAAAAGAAATTGGGCTTATGTGGTGATTAGCAGAGGTAAGGGTGTGTGAAGTAAAAGCCTTTAATACTTTATTTTATTGTTATTATTATAAGAAAAAGGGAAATAAGAAGAGAGGAAAAGGGAATTGGGAAAAAGTGAGAAGAGGAATCATACGTGAAAAGAGTAGAAGAGCAAAGGAGGAAGAGGAACCTAAAGCTCAAGAAGAATCCAAACAATTGACTAAGGTAAGGGGTGATTAATATAATTATATTGTATTGTAGATTTTGGGAATGATAGAATAGAGTAAGAGATTAGAAATCCCAATTTAGGATTTTTATGTTTATGAGTTTTGACCCAAAATGCATGATTTTGACATTCTTGATGCAATTGGTGTTATACAGTTGTTGTATGATGTTGCGGTGTGTTGTTATGGCATTGAAATCATGTATTGGGATGTGTTTTGGTGTTAATTGTGTATGGGTTCGTAATTGGAACAATTGGATTGATTGGAAAATAAGAGAATGCTGTAAAAACTGAATTTTTGGCTACAGAGATTGTGGAACTCGGTTACCTTGTAGGGGGAACCGGTTACCACTGTATTAACATTTGAAAATCTGATTTTTGAACGGGGGAACTAGTTACCCTCTTGGAGAACCCGGGTTCCCCATACATTTTCTAGAAAGCGTTTTCACTATGATAGTGGGAACCGGTTACTCCCCTGGAGGAACCGGTTACCACTGTTACTTTTAAAAAATACTAAACTTTAAAAATTCATAACTTTCAAACCGTAAGTCCGTTCTAGTCTCCGTTTTGGACGTTGTTTCTTAAATTAAATACTCTATTTTATAAAATGAAAAAATAACTGTAACTTGACTTTCTTTCGAAAAGCATTGATTTTCCGATTATGTGGTTTATTCTTATGTGCATATTTGACGTATATACAATGGTATGTTGATGTTGTGATGATGTATGAGTGCATATTGATGGCTGTATTCATATGTTGGTGATAGAATTACGAATTGATGTGTAATTTCTTGTGCATGTTTATGCTATTTGATGATGTTCATGATAAATGGTGGTTATCATGTTTTGGTGATGATGTTGCAGTAATTGCTTGTGCATGTTTATGCTGTTTGATGATGTTCATGATAAATGATGGTTATCATGTTTTGGTGATGATGTTGCATGATTTTGTGATGTGCATGCATATACATTCTGGTGGTAGCTAATTCCCGTTGTGCGGAATTAGTGAGTATTGCCAATAACCGTTCCCGGGTGATTATGGATGGTGAGGCTGGATTCATGTCCGGGTGAGTATGGACGAATTGATGTAACTGTATCCAGGTGATTATGGATCAATGTGTGACTTAGTCCACTTTTGGTACCACATACATAGAGTCTTGCCTCGAATTTTTTATGGATTATAACATGATAGGATGGTTTCCAGTGTTATAATTAGTTTGTTGAGTTTGGTGCATGATTTTGTCTTGTGTTTGTGGAATGAATGATTGAATCTGATTATGCTAAATAGGGTGAAGTAATAGCTCATGAAGTTCTATTTGTTTTCTGAATTTATAATGCATGTTAGTTATTATGTAGTCTCACCCTTACTTTGATGATTTCAGATTGAAGCTTTAGCGGCTTCGGCGTTGGTGAGGATGGCTCGTAGGGCTATGCTATTTATTTTCTCACGTGTCGTTGTCATGCTCTGGTCTTGTAACACTGGGGAACGTTTGTCTTTAGTGTTTCTATTAAACTCTTAAATTGTTTAATTATTTTATTTGGATAATTATTTGATGGATTTAGGTGTTGACCTTTTGGTGGTATTTGATATTTTGAATTATCCGAGTTTTGAATAAATAATTCCACTGTATTAAACATGTAATTCATTTTTAATTGAGCTATGCTTCCCATGAAAGCATGACATTGTATTGAAATTTTATTTTTAAATCAATTGTGACGCCCTTCATGACATGTCAACTCTGAGTTATTTATACTATTCACGGGGTATTTAGAAGGGTGTTACACGCACGACCCCACACTATCCGCATTGGGTATCAGGGAGAGTGTTTGCTTCATGTTTAACCAGATTGTTGGGATTATTTTATTCATCATCAGCAACCTACCTATTGCAACCTGAGGCTGGAGTTCCTCGGTTCTTTGCACTACAACCGTGACATTGGTTTAGGATTGGTCAGAGGTTTGGTTTCATTCAGATTGTTTGGTTTTACTCACAGGTTCACCACCCGTGAACTTGCTGCTCTTTTGGATTTCCTGTTTGTGCTGATGTTGTCATTGAGATTCCCGATGACGAGTTTATGGACAGCTAACTTAACTATTTTTGGGGAGAGATATCTAATCTGCGACATGAGAGCTCTATTGCTAGACACTCGTCAGAGATTCATAACTCAACTATTAGGTATTTCCACATGATTCTGGCGTTTACCTTGTTTGGAAAACCTCAGAATGATACCTTGGTGTCTAAGGAAGAGCTATTTATTATGTTCTGTGTGTTTCAATCTAGACCAGTACTTGGTGCGTCATTTATGCTTGTTTGTCTCCTGAGTATAGCCCAGGCTCCTCATGGTCCGGTATGTGTTGGTGGCTTAGTGACTATGATCGCTAATGCCCTATTTTTTAGGGAGCAATTGTCACGTCTGACCCCAGATGTTGACTTTGTCCCACTTGACCTATCTCTTTGTTTTAATGTTGGGATGATCAGATATTTAGAGTCGAATTAGTTTCAGTTAGTGATTCATCATGCATCGATCTACCACTTCACGCTTCTTAACATAGCGCACTCCAGTGTGCATGACAATAAGAATTGGATTTACGACCTGGAAGGAGTAGCTGAGAATGACATCGAAGAATAAGAGTCTGATCCTTTGACACCGCCCCACTATTATGACCCTCTAGCAGGATTGGATGAGTCTGACCCAAAAATGGTCGAGTTGATTGGGATGATCGAGGCTGATCCTGTTACACTGCCTTTACTCGAATGCCATCCAAATTGGGATCCACTCCCAGATCCTACTGTTGCCGCTGTCTAGATTCCACAGCCTGATTATGTTGTTGCTATTGATACACTCACGATAGAGCTTGTTGCTATTCGTTCAGATCTTACCTCACTCCGCAAAGATTTTTATGGTTTCATGGACCTAGTTACGGCGAATCTAGATCACCTTTTTCAATAGTTTAATTCTAGAGGTGGTTGATTTATGTATTTAGAACATTGAGGGCACTGTTCTCTAAGTGTAGGGGATGAGTGTTTATTTAGGATTTATAGTTTTTCATTAGCATCATTTGTTATTTCTTATTTAGATTGATTTTGGTTATTTATTTTTCAGAATTATTTATTCATTTAAGTATTTTCATTGTCAGTATTCACTTTCTATTTATTTGTGTTATCAGAATATATTTCTTATTGTGCTCTGTGATTATTATATTATGATGCCATGTTATTATGTTCACCTAAAATAAAAAATGCATGTATGATTAATCTAGTAGACCAAGTAAAATAAATTAAATCTTGCATGCTACACTTAATTGTCACCTCATTGTCCCCTTGCATGTTCAAAATTATTATTCATTTAGAGATTGAAACGACATAAGCATGCAATGCCACGGTCTACAAGAGAAAATAATCTCATGCATAGATGACACACCGAGTGCACGAGATTCTCTTGAATCAAGGCCTTGTAACAACCGTTACAAGGAGGCATGTGTGACCTTTAACCTGAAGCCAGGTGTAATGACAGTTACACCTCCATTTTCCATCCAAATGTTATAACACTCGGCCAACCATGTTCCTCATGCATTCTTATTTATTTCCACTTTAATGCATTTTAAACCATTTCAAACTACCCATCCGTTTCATTTTTATTCCACACCAATAAACACCACTCTAAATACCATTCAATACCTCCACAAATCTTCTCTACACCATTAAAACCTTTCTTCTATATAAAATCTTGGAGAGAATTTCACTATTACGACAACTTTATTCAACAACTCTTCTACCTTTTGAAAAATATCATTTCCAACACCTTTCCAAAATGGCCAGAAAAGGTCAGGAAGAAAGAGAGGAGTCAGACCTCACCGATATGGTATTCAGAAATGGAGCTGCCGGATATCGATAAGAGAAACTTTACCAGCAGTTTCATCAGAGAGGTATTGTCCCAAAGAAGTATGTCAATATAGATTGTTTACGTGATTTGGGATTTCTTGAAAGTGTGCAATTTATGTCCCATGAATCTGGTTTACACCATATTGCAACTA
This sequence comes from Vicia sativa, assembly GCA_021764765.1. Lineage (NCBI taxonomy): Eukaryota > Viridiplantae > Streptophyta > Magnoliopsida > Fabales > Fabaceae > Vicia > Vicia sativa. The sequence continues at coordinate 196,607,682 of CM038796.1, forward strand.
TGAACCTCCCAACTTATGAATCCTTCACGTTGGAGTTCTAGGTTCTTTTTCCTATCAAACACCACCTACCCGGTTGGTCAAGATATAATCGATGCAGCAACATTCAAACTATTCAACACGGAGTACACCATGAACTAAGAGACTCTGAGTCAGGTACTTTACTTTCATCGTGGAGAGGGTGTGGAATATAGAATTCCTCCTGAAGAAGATTGGACGGAAAGGTCGTTTGAAATTTGGGAACATCTAACCGTAGTCATGTCAATGATTGGGAAGAACTTTTTCCACTCACATCCACAACCCGTGCATCCGCTATTTCCACCGTGTCCTAGCCAATACAAGTTCGGGCGAGCAACAACAAGGTGAACGCTAAGGAAATGTATTTTTCAGACCGCACCTTCACTCCCGATCTTAGTATAAACGTTGCTCCATTCCTTCTCAACCACATCCAATCGCTTTTATCGAGAAAAACCAACATATCACCTTTCTATATAGAAGGCATAGTCACCGCTATTGACCAATATATGAATTTGCAAGATAGGTTGGATCAACTACCTTATTGGGAAGTCTAAGCTTCTGGATATTGATTACTGCCAGTCTGGTCATATTGTCAAAGCAAGAAGGGATGGAAGGTACAACCTGATGGTGGTCATTCCAAGCATTATTCTTCCAAATCCGGATATAACAAGAATTTATGTTACTGCAAATTGGATTTATGATCTTCAAGCACCATCCCCTAGAGAGAATGTGCAGAATAACCAAGTAGGAGGGTAATGCAATACCAGAAGTGAATAAACAACCACCCCAACTAAATGTCCCGCCACAAGAACAATAAGGAAATGATCCTAAACCATCCACCATCAAAGCAATATATGCATCACTTTTACTTCAAGATCAGCGTCAACAAGAACTGATGCAGATGATGCAAGACCTGCAACGCGATCAACGCGACACCGCCTACTGGAATCATCATGACATTTCAGATCTGACTGATGAAATGCGCTACTTATCATTCCACGTTGAAGCACTTCATGCTTATGTTTACAACACTGGTGAGGAACCTACTAGACCCATAAGAGGTGGAGTGAGGACACGCGGTGGAGGAAGAGCACGAGGTGAAGCATCGAGCAGCAGAAATGTCAGAGACAATAATGAGGATTTGTTTTCTTGTTTCCTTGTATTTTATTTTCTTAATTTTCTTGTTAGTTTTCTTTTCTCACTTTATTTGTCTCATTGAGGACAACGCCCAGTTTAAGTGTAGGGAGGAAACCTTTGTTTTCAATTTCCTAGTAAATCGATTTGAATTTTCAAGATTTCTTATTTCGTTATTTCCTTTCCATTCAATAAAAAATTTGTGGGATTAATTTCAATAGAGTAGTCATTTCAGTTATCCGTATTCCATACCTTTCTTAAACCATAACAAAATTTTTAATTTTTTATTCGACACATTAGCTCGGTACATTCGAAAAGTATATAGGTTGCTCAAGTAGGCTTTGTTAGAATCTTTGAACAAGATTTGACAAAAATAATACCGCCTTGACACCTAAATCTTCCAGATTATACAAGACCAGTTTGAGTAGTTATGATGCCGAAACCTTAAGTTTTAAGTTTTAGATCAACTCCGAATAGTTTATACTAGTAGTCGGCACTTGCTTATCCACAAACTACGTAGGGAGCCAATGAATATAAGTGACTGGTCCTAATCAGAAAAAAATTTAAGTATCGAGATAGAGTAGGGAATGCGCTAATTAAGTTAGGTGACCCTCACCAGGTCATTTAATCCAACAGTTGCGGAACCTACAAGAAACTAATATAACAACCAGTTATAAGCTTGTTCAGTGGTATCTGGTGCTATACTTGGTAGGGAGGACTACGGTTCGATCCACCGAGACTTGTAATTTGGGAAAGAAAAAGGGTTACTAAACTGTGTACCCGAACCTCGTGCATGAATGACCAGAATCACTAACTGACTACTCTACTATGTCCGTGCGAAAGATAAAGGGCTTAATGTGATTGCACTAGAACAAAAGTGGTTAATTTCGAAAGAAAAGAATTAGGTTGACCTATGATAGCATGATTCAGACTGGTTTGCATAGGGTGAAGGATTTTGACCATGATCTATGGTTTCGTGTCATTTTTGTATCATTAGTGTCAGAGCTTAGTTCCATTTTTCTAATGTAACGCCCCTCAACCACGTACAATTCAAGTTGTGTCATGCAACTGTGTCAGAGACTTTGTGTTAAAACGATTTATAATTTATTATTTGCTTGAGGACAAGCAAAGGTTCAAGTGTAGGGAGTTTGAAAACCCGAAAATATATTGAATATTTGGATCAATTTACATGAACTTTATCCGCATTTTAATTAATTAAATTACCCTTTATTCGTATTATGCCGGCATTTTCTATGTTTTCAGGAATTTAATGTTTACAAGGCATGTGCAGAGAAAGTCGGGAAAAGTCGGAAAATCGTACTCAAAATCCACAAAAGAAGAGCAATTATACAACTGTGGGTGTATGGCAAAATATGGGTGCATTACAAGTAAAAGGCATTGAAAATAAAATAAAGAAGCAAGCCCCCAACGCAAAAGCCAAGCCCTGACTCCAAAGGGTAACAATCGTTACCACTTGCCACGCGTCCCTAATGGCGAATGAAGCAAGAAGGAGACTTCCAAGAAGCAACACGTGGCCACGCCCTATCTCAACGGTTCATAGCGATCGCTACGGAGGAGGATATGGAGGAGAAAAATACTCAACGATCACGCGTCTCCAAGTCTATAAATAAGACCCTAAATCCTCATTTTTCAAACACTTTCTTTTCCGCTTCATTTACTGTTACTCTACCGATTTTTCCAGAAATTATTTCCTTTGCCTTTTATTTTGCCGATTCCTGTTTCCTTTATAATTTTAGTATCTGCTTCTATTTTCTGGTCGCAATTTCCACACCGGAGATTTTTGCGAACCTTTGATGATTCTAACCTTACGTTAGAATCGTACTTTTTAATTTCCTTCATCGCATTTTCTTTTCGGAGTGACAAAGGAAAAATCTCACCGAACTGTGGGAGACACCGAAAGTTAGCCAAATATTCTACATTTTTGTTTTAAGTATTACTTTAATTTTTTTATTTATTTATGCCAAAATTGTCTAAAATGCATGGTTTATTTGAATTGTCTGATATTGTTTATTTCTGTTGCGCTATAACTAAATTTAGTTATCGGTATGTAAGGTCATATAGCCAACGGGGTTTAGCAACGCCATTCGATTCATTCCGTTTTAAAAAGAATAATTTTTTAGTGTCTATTACTAGTTCTAAATATGAACTGTTTTGTTACGAGAGTAAAATACAAATTAGAAGTTAGGATCAATAAAATGAGAGTTTGAGATAATAACTGGACAGTAGTAATTATACATGTATTCCATGTACATGGTGTGTGCTTCTAACAATAAATTTCTCTTTGAAGTGTGTATCGATGCACGTATTCCATGTACATGGTGTGTGCTTCTAACAATAAATGCCTTCTTCAATCTCAGCTGTTTTCCTTTGTTATCGATTTTCATGTATCCTGGTGGTACTTCGATGTAGACTTCTTTTTCGAGCACACCATTCAAAAAACTTGATTTTACATCCATCTGAAATATTTTCCATTTAAATTGAGCATCTTGAAAGCTGAGCAATCGAATTATTTCCATTCTTGAAACAGGTGCAAATACTTCATCATATTCAATTCCTTCTTTCTATTTGTAGCCTTTCGCCATAAGTCATGACACATACATTTCCATTTCTCCTTGAGCATTCATCTTCTTCTTGAATACCCACTTCATACCAATGGTTTGACTTCCTTTTGTAAACTTTGCAAGTTTTCAAGTGTTGTTATGTTCAATGGCCTTGAGTCTTCGTTCATGGCATTTTTCCATTTTTCATCTCTCTGTGTTTCTTCAAAACTAATTTTTCGAATCAATGATACACAGATGTACTTCTTTGTGTTTTCATAGATCTTGTAAGCTTCTCATTCTGGGCTGTGAAGCTTCATTTTCACTATCAGAGTCTTCATGATCTGTTGAAGTGTTTGTTGGCACAGTAACAAATGATTCTCCAACTTCAACCACAACTTTTTTTGAACTGTTCCAGTCTCATCTGCTTTCTTTATTCACACGAACACCCCTACTTACTATTACCTTTTTTGTTTACAGGATCGAACAATATGTATCCCTTTGTCTTCTCATCATACCCAATGAGTATGTACTTTTGACTCTTGTCTTCAAGCTTCGTTCTTTGTTGATCTGGTACATGTGCATATGCAACACTACCAAAGACTTTGAAATGAGACACATTTGGATTCTATCCACTCCATGCTTCTAGTGGTGTTTAATCTCCTAGATTCGAATGTGGACATCTATTTTGAACAAAGATTGCACATTGATCAGCTTTTGCCTAGAATTCCTTTGACATGCTCTTACTCTTAAGAATTGATCGAACCATGTTAAGGATTGTTCGATTCTTCCTTTCAGCCACCCCATTTTTTTGAGGTGAGTATGTTGTAGTTAGAAATCTTCTTATTCACTGCTCTTCACAAGACTTCATGAATGTTGTTGAAGTATACTCTCCACCTCTATCTTATCGAAGGGCCTAGATGTGTTTGTCAGTTGCCTTCTTCGCCATTACTTTAAACTTTTTGAATACTTCAAATGCTTCAGATTTTTCCTTCAAGAAATATATCCAAGTCTTTCTTGAGAAATCATTAATGAACAAAATGAAATACTTCTTACCACTAAAGGATTCTGGAGTAATTGGCCCACATATGTAATTGTGAATCAATTCGCCAATGTGTTTAGCCTGATAATCTGCCTTCTTTTGAAATGAAGTTCTTGTTTGTTTACTAAGAACACAATCTTCTCATAATTTTCCTTCATACTCCATGTCTGAAAGTCCATGCACCATGTTCTTCTTTGATAATCTCATTAACCCAGCATGATGTAAGTAACCAAAACGTAGATGCCATAGAGACACTTTATCTTTGATGTTAACCTGCAAACATTTTTCTAGAACTCTCCTCAAATTCAACTTGTACATTCGATTCTTCTCCATGTCGACTTCAACGACCAGATGCCCAGACTTATCTTTGAGGTGCAACGTTCGATATTTCATGAGAATCAAATATCCCTTCTTAGTTAATTGTCCCATACTCAATATGTTTGTTTTGACATCTGGTACATAATATACATCTTGGATTAACCCAATCAAGTCATCCTTTTGCACATAACAGATTGTACCCTTTCCTTCGACCTTTACTTTCGACGCATCTCCGAAAGATGCATGGCCATATTTAATTTTTGCAATCTCTCTCAATAGGTGTTTGCGATCACACATAGGGTTACTTCCTCTTGATTCAAGATACCATATAGTGTCATTTTCTACGTCTACTTCCTTTTGAGTCATTAGTAGAAAACCGTCATTCGAACCTGTCTCTAGGGCAAAGTTTGTTGTCTGTTCCACCTTCTTTCTAAGACGACAATCTTTTGCATGATGTACTACTTTTCCACAGTTATAGCAATTATAGGAATTACCTTCGATAGGCCCTATTTGTTTCATTTGTAACATTTAATGTTTAGGTAGTTTGTTTGACCACCTCTTTGACCACGCCTCGCCATGCCGCTTTGTAGGCTTTATTGTACTCTTTTAAAGTTGTTATTTTGATAACTTTGACCACCATCGTACTCCACGGCCACGCCCCTCCCACTAAATGTTTGAGAGAAGAGTGCATTTTCGCTCTCGAGATCCTTGTTTTGTTTTGCATCATATGATGCCTCCTCCTTCATCTTCATCTTGCGTTGTTTGCGTGCTTCGAGAGAACTTGCAACTTCTTCGACAGTAACTCTCGAATTTTTTTTCTTCCGATTCCTCTATTGCACATACTATATTTTCAAACTTGTTTGTCAAACATCTCAAAATATTTTCGACAACACGAGCACCACTCAATGCTTCTCGATTTCGACTCAATTTATTTTCTACCGTTTGCACACGCGTTATGTAGTCCGACACGGACTCCGTCTCCTTCATTTTCATTATTTCTAGTTCACCTCAAAGAGTTTGCAAGCGAACTTGCTTAACTCTATATGCTCCTCTAGACGCTCTATCAAAGGTGTCTCACACTACTTTCGACGTAGTCAAACCAACAATCTTCTCAAAGGTTGATTCATCGACAACCCTAAACAACATGTACAATGTTGTTTTGTCTTTAGATCGCGTCTCTTTCATCCTTGTTCTGGACTGATGTGTACCCAGTTGTATCAGTTGGTTCTACAAAACCATCCCTTGTTACTTCCCACGCATCTAGAGTTCCAAGAATCTCCTTCATCTGGATACTCCAATTTTCATAATTTGATTTTGATAGTTGTGGCAGTGGAATCTGATTCATCATGTTCGCCATTGGCTCTGATGCCAATTTGAATACAAAAACAAGGCAATAACAAAGATGAATTTTTATAGAGGTGGTGGTTTAGGGACTGCAAGTTCTTTTGCATAATGAAATGTTTAACTGCCATAGAAAATATGATACAAATGGGTTCTATATATAGAGACCCAAAATACAAAGACATAAATGCTACATAAGAATTGCAGTATAATAAATGCTAGACATTTTCAAGAAATTGGAGAACAAGGAAATTGACTTTTCTCATCCCAAGAAAATATAGCTGAGTGAAGAATCATATTGGCTAAGGTTCTGTTGATACATACATCAATCATGCATTTGTGCTATCATTTATGTTTTTTCAATAACTAATTATGTGAAATGTATATCCTAATGCATTCTATGCTCTTATGTGTTAATTTTGTTATAATTGTTGGGAAGAGATCAAACAAGTGAAATCCAATTGCGATGGCTAGATCAATAGTAGAGGAAGTCGTTGAAGCTTAATCTGAGGAGTTTATGCTCATTCAGCCAAGCTATTTCTCATAATCTTGTTATCATTGTCATGATGTGGTGCATATTGAAAGTATTGTAAAAATTTATATTATTAAAGTAAACATCTTAGGAATAAAATATTTGTAAAAAAAAAAACATATACCAACGACTAATTCTGTCCTATTCTAACGGAAATAATTGATGGATAAAGTTATAAAATAGTGAAATTAAGATTAACTATAGCTTTGAAATTTTGACCAAGTCCTGAAATTCGCGGTTGGTATAAGATATTCAGACAACAAATTGCAGTTGGTATAGAAAACATAGTTGACGGAAGAATTTTTCCATTGGTATAGATATTTAGCCTTTTACCAATTATTTTTTACCTTTATCCATTGATTCTTCAGTATATGTCAAATTTCTTATAGTGACTGCAAGATAAAATTTGTTGTTGCTATGCAAAATCTAAATTTAGATTTTAACCGTGTTTCTTTTAATATTATTTGTGGTTCATTGTAGGGGTCGACTACAAATACCCTCAAAAAGGACCAAAATAATTTAAAATATTAAAGAACATATAAAAGATTTTATTTGGGAATATGGAGATGATAATGCTAATTGATGTTGCATTCCGATCCATTGATTTAAAAATCTTATTTATAAATTTAAACATTAAATTTATTTTCCCTATTTTGTTTTAGTACGTGGAGAATGAGAGACATATATAAATGCCAAAACTAAAAATTATGCCAATTTCATCTAACAATAACAATCATAACAATGATAATGAGTTGCTAGACATATATAAAATTTTATTCAAACAATAACAATAATAATGTATTTGTGAAACAAGTACCTTCCCATAATACCTATGATTTTATTCAATGGTTGTAAGGCAGTTGGGATAGGTTGGAGTTACATTATTCCCAGTTATAATCCTTTAGATATTATTGAAAATAATAAAAATTAATAGGTTTACCATTTAAAGGAATAATTCTATTTTACAACGATTTTTAGAAACCATTGAATAAAATATGAACTGCTATATTTTTTGGTTAAATACAAAGTCACCCTAATAGATACAATAACATATAACATTTTTTATTGAGGATATTTCGTTTACCAAGTGTAAAGAAGATTACATGATATTTATATATTAGTATAGCAAATATTGAGAAGACATAGTTAACATAAAACATATAGATCAGTTCTTTTACTGTTGTTTTGAAAAAGATTTTAAAGATTATTTAAATCTAATATTATTTAAAGATTTTATATATGAAAATTAAATTTATTTTTACAAAATTACTTAAGAATATTTAAAAAACTATATTTTTTTTTAATTTTAATTTTTTAATAAAAAAATTAATAGAAGACAAGTAGGCAACAAGTTGTACCACTATTCTTTTTTGAATAGCAAAACCACAATTCTATATATGTATTAAAAAAAATTAAAATGAATTCTTTATATTTTTCAATAAGTAGAAGAGAATGATAATTAAAAAAATATATAATATGAACTAGAAAAGAAAGACATGGTTACACTTTAATATTATTTATCTCTATATGTTTAAGGTTGTAATATAAATTATATTTTTCTCTTCAAAATATAATAAAAATATTATTTTCTTTCATAATAAAACTATGACATAGCTTAATCACTTAAACTAGATAAATAAACATAAAAACATTAAGTTTAAGATTTAATTAGATGTCTACTTTATAATTCAACTCATGTTTAATAAGCACAAGAAATTGTTCTAAATTATTATTTAACACCAATTATTTTTGTTTTGTTTTCTTTTATGAATAATTAAGCAAAAGACATTAAAAAAATATTAACGTAAAACTGAAGAACAAAATACAAGGAAATAAAATATCTAAATAATAACTTTTTAAAAAATGAAATACTTAATTGCTACACATTTTTTTAAAGTTCTAACATAATAATAATAATAATAATAATAATAATAATAATAATAATAATAATAATAATAATAATAATAATAATAATAATAATAATAATAATTGAAATACAACGTAAGATATTTATAAGGAGTTATTGTAAAAAACATTAACAAAGAAAATCCAATATATTAAAAATATGATAAAACTATTTTAATACTAGTATGAAGCACTTCATAATTCGTTCATTTTTTTCACAATCTCACACGCATTGGTTATTTTCATTTGAAATACATTTTAATTAATTTATGTCATGCTCAATTTATGTCATTTTAATATGAATGACTTTAAAGAGTGTGAGTAAAACTATTAAACTACTTACTCACACAAAAAATGGTGTAGTTTTTAAGAATTAATAATTTAAAATATTAAATAAAAATAATTGCTTATATTTATGATTCACACAAAAAACTGTGTAGTTTATAGGAATTAACATATTCAACTTGTACATTCGATTCTTCTCCATTTCGACTTCAGCGACCAGATTCCAGACTTATCTTTCAGGTGCAACGTTTGATCTTTCATGAGAATCAAATATCTCCTCTTAATTAATTGTCCCAGACTGAATATGTTTGTTTTTGAGATCTGGTACATAAGATACATCTTAGATTGACCCAATCAAGTCATCCTTCTGCACATAACAGATTGTGCCCTTTCCTTCGACCTTTATTTTAAACGCATCTCCGAAAGATGCATGGCCATGTTTAATTTTTTCAATATCTCTAAATAAGTGTTTGTCACCACACATAAGGTTACTTGCTCCTAAGTTAAGATACCATATAGTGTCATTTTCTATGTCTACTTCCTTTTGAGTCATTAGTAGAAAACCTTCATTCGAACTTGTCTCTAGGGCAAACTTTGTTGTCTCTTTCACCTTCTTTCTAAGACGACAATCTTTTACAAGATGTCCCACTTTTCCACAGTTATAGAAATTATAGGAATTACAGTCCTTCGCATAGTGCCCTTATTTGTTTCATTTGTAACATTTAATGTTTAGGTAGTTTGTTCGACCACCTCTTTGACCACGTCCTCTGCCACGCCCATTTTGTTGGCTTGATTGTCATCTTTTAAAGTTGTTATTTTGATAAGTTTGACAACCATTGCGTTCTCCACTGCCACGTCCTCTCCCATAAAATGTTTGAGAGAAAAGTGCATTTTCGTCTCTGGCGAGATCCTTGTTTTGTTTTGCATCATATGATGCCTCCTCCTTCATCTTCATCTTGCGTTGTTTGCGTGCTTCGAGAGAACTTGCAACTTCTTCGACAGTAACTCTCGAATTTTTTTTCTTCCGATTCCTCTATTGCACATACTATATTTTCAAACTTGTTTGTCAAACATCTCAAAATATTTTCGACAACACGAGCACCACTCAATGCTTCTCGATTTCGACTCAATTTATTTTCTACCGTTTGCACACGCGTTATGTAGTCCGACACGGACTCCGTCTCCTTCATTTTCATTATTTCTAGTTCACCTCAAAGAGTTTGCAAGCGAACTTGCTTAACTCTATATGCTCCTCTAGACGCTCTATCAAAGGTGTCTCACACTACTTTCGACGTAGTCAAACCAACAATCTTCTCAAAGGTTGATTCATCGACAACCCTAAACAACATGTACAATGTTGTTTTGTCTTTAGATCGCGTCTCTTTCATCCTTGTTCTGGACTGATGTGTACCCAGTTGTATCAGTTGGTTCTACAAAACCATCCCTTGTTACTTCCCACGCATCTAGAGTTCCAAGAATCTCCTTCATCTGGATACTCCAATTTTCATAATTTGATTTTGATAGTTGTGGCAGTGGAATCTGATTCATCATGTTCGCCATTGGCTCTGATGCCAATTTGAATACAAAAACAAGGCAATAACAAAGATGAATTTTTATAGAGGTGGTGGTTTAGGGACTGCAAGTTCTTTTGCATAATGAAATGTTTAACTGCCATAGAAAATATGATACAAATGGGTTCTATATATAGAGACCCAAAATACAAAGACATAAATGCTACATAAGAATTGCAGTATAATAAATGCTAGACATTTTCAAGAAATTGGAGAACAAGGAAATTGACTTTTCTCATCCCAAGAAAATATAGCTGAGTGAAGAATCATATTGGCTAAGGTTCTGTTGATACATACATCAATCATGCATTTGTGCTATCATTTATGTTTTTTTCCATAACTAATTATGTGAAATCTATATCCTAATGCATTTTATGCTCTTATGTATTAATTTTGTTATAGTTGTTGGGAAGAGATCAAACAAGTGAAATCCAATTACGATGGCTAGATCAATAGTAGAGGAAGTTGTTGTAGCTTAATGTGAGGAGTTTATGCTCATTCAACCAAGCTATTTCTCTTGATCCTGTTATCATTGTCATGATATGATGCTTATTAAAAGTATTGTCAAAATTTATATTATTAAAAAAAACATTTTAGGAATGATATATTTGTAAAAAAATACATATACCAACGACTAATTCTGTCCTATTCTAACGGAAATAATTGATGGATAAAATTATAAAATAGTGAAATTAACATTAACTATAACTCTGAAATTTTGACCAAGTCCTGAAATTTTCCATTGGTATAAGATATTGAAACAACAAATTGCACTTGGTATAACAAATTATAGTAGATTTAAATAATTTTTCATTGGTATAGATATTTAGCCTTTTACCAATGTTTTTTTTACCTTTGTCCATTGATTTTTGCGGTTGGTATATGTCAAATTTCTTGTAGTGAGTGCATGCTAAAATTAGTTGTTGTTATGCAAAATCTAAATTTAGATTTTAACTGTCTTTATTTTAATATTATTTCTGGTTGATTGTAGGGGTTGGCTACAAATACCATCAAAAAGGAAAAAAATAATTTAATTCTTTATTTTAATATTGTTTCTGGTTGATTGTAGGGGTTGGCTACAAATACCCATAGGGAACAAAATAATTTAAAAATATTAAAGAACATATAAAAGAATTTATTAGGGAATATGGAGATGATAATGCTAATTGATGTTGCATTCAGATCCATTGATATTATTTAAAAATCTTATATATAAATTTAGACATTTAATTTATTTTTCCTATTTTGTTTTAGTACATGGAGAACGAGAGACATATATAAATGCCAAAACTATAAATTATGCAAATTTCATCTAACAATAACAATGATAATGAGTTACTAGACATATATCAAATTTTATTCTAACAATAACAATGTATTTGTGATATAAGTACCTGCTCATAATACCTATGATTTTATTCAATGGTTGTAAGGCAGTTCAGATAGGTTGGAGTTACACTATTCCCAATTATAAATAATCCTTTAGATATTATGGAAAATAATAAATATTAATAGGTTTAACATTTAACGGGATGACTCCATTTTACACATATTTTTAGAAACCATTGAATAAAATATGAACGGGAATATTTTTTTGGTTAAAGACAAATTCACTCTAATAGATTCAATAACATATAACATTTCTTTTTGAGGATATTTTGTTTACCAAGTGTAAAGAAGATTACGTGATATTTATATTTTAGTACAATAAATATTGACAAGACATTGAATGTGTTATTAACATAAAACTTATAGATCATTCTTTTGAAATAGATTTTAAAGATTATTTAAATCGAATATTAAAATAAATATATAAGAAAAATAAATTTATTTTTCAAAATTACTTAAGAATATTTTAAAAACTATTTTTTTTAGTTTTATTTTTTTAATAAACAAATTAATCAATACTGAAATAGAAGACAAACAAGAAACAAGTTGTGCCGCTATACCTTTTGAATAGCAAAACCATAATTTCTACATGTATTAAAAAATTAAAATTGAATTTTTATATTTTTCAATAAATAGAAGAGAATAATAATTAAAAACATATAATGTGAACTAGAAAAAAGACATGGTTACACTTTAATATTATTTATCTCTATATATTTAAGGTTGTAATATAAATGATATTTTTCTTCAAAATATAATAAAACTATTACTTTCTTTCATAACAAAACTATGACATAGCTTAATCACTTAAACTAGATAAATATACATAAAACATTAAGTTTAAGATTTAATTAGATGTCTAATTTATAATTCAACTCATGTTTAATAAGCACAAGAAATTGTTCTAAATTATTATTTGGCACCAATTATTTGTGTTTTCTTTCGAATAAATAAGCAAAAGACATTAAAAAAACATTAATATAAAAGTGAAGAACAAAATACAAGGAAATAAAATATCAAAATAATATCTTTTTTAAAAATGAAAAACTTACACTTTTTTTAAGTTCTAACATAATAATAATAATAATAATAATAATAATAATAATAATAATATTAATAATAATAATAATAATAAAAAAGATAATTGAAATACAACGTAAGATACTTATAAGGAGTTATTGTAAAAAACATTAACAAAGAAAATGCAATATATTAAAAATATGAGAAAACTATTTAAATACTAGTATGAAGCACTTCATAATTCGTTCATTTTTTACACAATCGCACACACATTTGTTATTTTCATTTGAAATACATTTTAATTAATTTATGTCATGCTCAATTTATGTCAATTTAATATGAATGACTTTAAAGAGTGTGAGTAAAACTATTAAACTACTTATTCACACAAAAAATGGTGTAGTTTTTAAGAATTAATAATTTTAAATATTAAATAAAAATAATTGCTTCTATTTATGATTCACACAAAAAATTGTGTAGTTTTTAGGAATTAACATATTCAACTTGTACATTCGATTCTTCTCCATTTCGACTTCAGCGACCAGATGTCCAGACTTACCTTTGAGGTGCAACGTTTGATCTTTCATGAGAATCAAATATCCTCTCTCAGTTAATTGTCCCAGACTCAATATGTTTGTTTTTGAGATCTGGTACATAATATACATCTTGGATTGACCCAATCAAGTCATCCTTCTACACATAACAGATTGTGCCCTTTCCTTCGACCTTTATTTTAAACGCATATCCGAAAGATGCATGGCCATCTTTAATTTTTTCAATCTCTCTAAATAAGTGTTTATCACCACACATAGGGTTACTTGCTCCTGAGTCAAGATACCATATAGTATCATTTTCTATGTCTACTTCCTTTTGAGTCATTAGTAAAAAACCTTCATTTGAACTTGTCTCTAGGGCAAAGTTTGTTGTCTCTTTCACCTTCTTTCTAAGACGACAATCTTTTACAAGATGTCCCACTTTTCCACAGTTATAGAAATGATAGGAATTACAGTCCTTCGCATAGTGCCCTTATTTGTTTCATTTGTAAAATTTAATGTTTAGGTAGTTTGTTCGACCACCTCTTTGACCACGTCCTCTGCCACGCCCATTTTGTTGGCTTGATTGTCATCTTTTAAAGTTGTTATTTTGATAAGTTTGACAACCATTGCGTTCTCCACTGCCACGTCCTCTCCCATAAAATGTTTGAGAGAAAAGTGCATTTTCGTCTCTGGCGAGATCCTTGTTTTGTTTTGCATCATATGATGCCTCCTCCTTCGTCTTCATCTTGTGTTGTTTTTGTCCTTCGAGAGAACTTGCAACTTCTTCTACAGTAAATCTCAAATATTTTTCCAATTCTTCTATTGCATATACTATATTTTTAAACTTGATTTGTCAAAGATCTCAAAATCATTTCGACAACACGAGCATCACTCAATGCTTCTCCATTTTGACTCAGTTTGTTTTCTACCATTTGCATACGCGTTACGTAGTCCGACACGGACTTCATCTCCTTCATCTTCATTATTTCTAATTCACCTTAAAGAGTTTGCAAGCGAACTTGCTTAACTCTGTTTGCTCCTCTGAATGCTCTTTCAAATGTGTCCCACACTGCTTTCGACCTAGTCAAACCAACAATCTTCTCAAAGGTTGATTCATCAACAACCCTAAACAACATGTATAATGTTGTTTTGTCTTTCGACACGTCTCTTTCAACGCCTTGATCTAGACTGAGGTGTACCCAATTGTATCAGTTGATTCTACAAACCCATCCCTTGTTACTTCTCACGCATCTAGAGATCCAAGAAGCTCCTTCATCTAGATACTCCAATTTTCATAATTTGATTTTGATAGTTGTGGTAGTGGCATCTGATTCATCATGTTCGCCGTTGGCTCTGAGACCAATTTGAAGACAGAAACAAGACAATAACAAAGATGATACAAATGGGTTATATATATAGAGACGCAACATACAAAGATATAAATGCTACATAGGAAAAGCAGTATAAAAAATGCTAGACATTTTCAAGATATTGGAGATCCAAGAAATGGACTTTTCTCATCCAAAGAGAATATATCTTTTTTTCTTCCTTTTGCTTGTATTTAATTTTATTCCAACACTCTATGTGTCAACCATTACCTAAGTGAAGAATCATATTGGCTAAGGTTCTGTTGATACATACATCAATCATGCATTTGTGATATCATTTATGTTTTTTCCATAACTAATTATGTGAAATCTATATCCTAATGCATTTTATGCTCTTATGTATTAATTTTGTTATAGTTGTTGGGAAGAGATCAAACAAGTGAAATCCAATTACGATGGCTAGATCAATAGTAGAGGAAGTCGTTGTAGCTTAATGTGAGGAGTTTATGCTCATTCAACCAAGCTATTTCTCTTGATCCTGTTATCATTGTCATGATATGATGCTTATTAAAAGTATTGTCAAAATTTATATTATTAAAAAAAATATTTTAGGAATGATATATTTGTAAAAAAATACATAAACCAACGACTAATTCTGTCCTATTCTAACGGAAATAATTGATGGATAAAATTATAAAATAGTGAAATTAACATTAACTATAACTCTAAAATTTTGACCAAGTCCTGAAATTTTCCATTGGTATAAGATATTGAAACAACAAAATGCAGTTGGTATAACAAATTATAGTAGATTTAAATAATTTTTCATTGGTATAGATATTTAGCCTTTTACCAATGTTTTTTTTTACCTTTTGAAATTCCTGGCAGCAGATACTTGATGTCACAGAGAATGTTATGACACAAGATTCGACATCGTGTTAGCAATTCACACAAGAAATGTAAAATAACACAATAAGTTGTTCACCGGTTCAACAAACCTACATCCGGGGCTACCAAGCCGTGGAGAAAGTTCACTATTAGCAGATCAATTGAAGACCCTACACCACCAACACCACAGCCTTCTCACTTAATCACTACCCAATGACCCTTTACCTAAGTCCTACTTAGATATGAGTTCCTACTCACCCCTCAATCACCGCAGTTGATATCAACCTATTGACTAATTGAATTGTGAAGACACACTTCAATAAAATATCTTGATCTTGCTTCAAAGCTTTAATCAAGAGACAAACACTGTGCTTTAAAGCTTTGAGTGATAAACTACCTTACAAGAAATCCTAGTCCAATGCACTTATCAATTGATAGTTGCTTGGCTCACAAGAGAAACTAGAATTACACAATACCAATGTTACAAAACCTAATAAAGACACAAACAAAAAGCCTTCAATGTCTTCAAATGAAACCAGAGGCGAGTAGAGTAAGGGTTGAATTCTTTATATAGAAGCATCCCGAATCTTCGCTTCCATAAAGATAGCTAGGGTTTACTTAATTTTCTCCTAAAAACATGGTTTGTTCAACAACCAATTTAGGTTTAATTAAGATTAACCTAGCAGCCACGTGAGCATGCTTTCTAATAATGTAAAACATAAATAAATGCTCAACAAACTTCCGAAAAATCTCAGAAAACCGATTCTACGTAATGTATGTCACATGAATGTCATAACATCCGTTATGACATTAGACCTTTCAGATTTCAAGCACGCCTTTAGCTTCCCTGCTCGAAATGTACTTTTACCATCCTTGTCCAAGAGGATTTATCTTCAATCTCGAATGTCATGACATCTATCAAGACATTTCTAAAGCCTAGTTTTACCAAAATTGATGCCAACTTAAAACACTAACAAACTCCCCTTGGCACATTTTTGGCTAAAACTACTAGACCTATCAGAGTACAAAATGCAGCAGAAGACTAACAACCTAGTTCTAAGTTTTCCTAAGCTTTCCTAAGCGTTAAGTAACTAGAACTTAGAGAAGATAAACTCTACCCATACAAAAGTCCCAAACTTCCCACATATAATTTCCCACAAAATTGTTAAACTGGTCATACAATTCCCCATACAGTTTCCCAAACATGAATTAACCTAGCAGTATTTCTTCTCCCCCTTTTTAGCCACAAAGGGCCAAAGGAAACCATACAAGTACCCAATTATGCAGAATATAATTAAGTACCAGCATTTAAATGTTACAATTCTGTCAACACAATTACAATATCCAAAAGAAGCACAAATGGAAACAAGAAACAAAGTAATGCACCATTTGACAAACAAAAGAATGGGCAAGGAGACATCAAGTGCTTTCTTCTCCAGAAGAAGCACTGTGGAAGGAAGCATCTTCAGAGCCTTCTTCACCACCAGCCATCTGAACATCATCATCTTCAGTATCACCAACAAAGATCATTATCGCTTTCTTCATCCTCAACCTCCTGTCCCGCTCTAGTGAGAGATAAGCTCTTCCGACTTTGCTTTTTGCTTCAAGCTCCTTGCAAGTTGCTCTTAGCACAAGAATGACATTTGCCTTCCGAGAATTTTCTTTGACTGATGTCTCAGATGTCATGACAATGTCGGGACATGCTTCCCTTGGAACAGTTTAGTGGAATCCAAGAGCGGAGCTCTCATCAAATCATACTAAGAATGTCCGATGTCGATCAATTATAATTCCACAAAGCAGGGAAAAGCTATTGGACCTTTGATAGCATAGTCATAGCATGCTTGAGTGTCTCGATCAAATATGTAGGATCCATAGTCAAAGGAAGCTTGAGTTCCTACTACATAAATGAATCTTCCCAATCCATTAGAAATAGTGGATTTGTGATTGGTTGGGACCCAGCAGACCAATCTTATGATGGCAAATTTGACACTCAATTTGCTAGCCGAGAGTTCTCCTTAGAGGCCATTGTCGACTTGTTTGGCGTGATGGTTTGACAAATCTTGTTGCGCCTCTCCGAGTGTGCAGATCTTTCTAGGAATCTATTGATCACATTTGGAGAAAACCCGACTTTTCTCCCTCACATAAGGGCCCTGTAATCATCGAATTTCTATCCCCAGATTGACAATAAACTCTCTCACCAAAGCTTCATAAGTTTGAGAGTTTCTCCACTGCTTTCACCCCCCGCCTCCTTAATCGATTTACAACTTTACACCCGAGCACTTTTATTCACTCCCTCCAAAGCAATCCTCTTCAGTAAACATACTTCCATCTCCCAAAGATTCTCGTGGATGATGGAATGAGATATTGTCAATGGCCACTTGTGCACCATGGGCGCTTCCAGAGTTGCCTTCTTCCTTGATGGATGTCTGACATTCATTTCAACATCAAACTGAATCTTGATCGACTCAAGGTTCGTGTATTTTTTTCTTTACAATTGGTGTCCTCTTGGTCCGGAGCCACCACCAATGCTTTTGCCCTACATTTCTTTGTAGAGGTTCACCTTGGTCTATCTCACCTTAGAAACAACAACCTTTTCTTTAACAGACTGAGGCAGCTGCTTTTCCTTTCTCCTCATCATCTTTGCAATGCTAGGATTAACATTGGCAATGAGGTCATTGTCTGAGAATACTTCATCCAGTGTCTGACAGGGTTTCATCCAAATTCTAATCTTGAATGTGGGACTTTTCAAGTTTATCATCAACTGTTTCTCGAGTCTCTTCTAGAATACTATCGAGATATAGTCACAGGAGTTTCATCCGAAACACACTTAGCTGGAGATTCCTCAAGAACATCATTAAAAATCACATCTTCATTAGCATCGGGAGTTTCATTACAAGCATCGTTAATACTCACTCGTAATCTTTAATGAAGGATCAACAAGATTCTTATCGAGAACAACATGATCACCGGATGTCTTGACATTCTCTCGTGACATCTGGATCAACCGCTAAGCTAGGGCTAGTGACTTTTCATTTAGAGGAACCGAAATCCTGTGAACAGATTGATTCTCATTTAGGATACTCATCACTATCCTAGCTATTGCTACATGCGCAGACCTAGACTCCGGGTTCACTTTTCCGGGGAATGTAAGATGATGGAACAGAGGTCTTACCAAAGGGGAAGCTTGTGATCTTCTTGCATTTCTTGCGCAATTTCTTAACTTTTTCTCGATCAAGAGCTATTGCATAATGGTGTAACCTTCAAGGCTTTAGCTTGCATGGATTCAACATTTTCCCGACTTCACCATGGAGGGAGACGGAGAGCCTGCTTTTGGGATGATGACGAGGATGAAGACATTTTTCTGTTGGTTGTTGAGAGAGAGCGAAAAAGGCAAGGGATTTCGAGTTTCTTTTAGATGAAGAAAGAATGATACTACTTTCGTAAGGAGAACCTTTATATGTGGGTGTCTCTTCCTATTCTTGGACTTTTTAAAATGAGGATGAAAATACTTAAATAACCCACTTATGAGCAATTGAAATAACAAGTCCATTTTATCCTTGTTGTAGGCACGCTTAATTGCTACAACTCCTCATATTGACAAAACCCAATTTGTCCCTTAAAGTCTTAAGTCGACTAACCTCAAGAACTTTTGTAACAATGTCCCAAAGACAAAGTTATGACATCCGTATGACATTGTACTCAATCGGTTCGCTTCATCCGCACCACCCTAGAACAATTGCTATCACCGTTGTGAGCTCACCAACATTGTATAGGATCACATAGTTTTGCTTCTTGTTGATCCAAGGAATGACATTACTCAAGGGGACACATCCAATGTAAATCCTTTTCCACAAGCTTTGATCAACACTTTTTCCACTTGTTCTTTGGACACCTTCAAATGTGGAAGGGTAATAGTCCTAGTGTGGTCGCCATTCTTCATTGTGTCGAGACTTCGAAACCAAGTGATTATCATGGATTGAAGCCACCATGATATTTCCTCCTCTGATAATGAGGATTTCATCCAATACTTTTCTCCTGTAACATTTGACAGTAAGACACTTGGTCAACCTTTCATGCCAGAACCTAGTGCTTTGCTTTAGTACTTCAGGAGTGATCAAATGTCTGGACATTAAGTGAAACATTCTCGATTTCTGTCCACCTTACAATTACCATGATTTTCTCTTCCCATGTGGACTCTTGGTAATCTTCTGACCTCTATGGAACCGATCCTTCTCATCCCTCCGAGGTGGTCGATCGCTTTTTGCCCCAACTTCACTTTCTCTTCATCTTTGTCTGTTGAGCACATAGATGGCAGAGTGGGATTCTCAGATTCCCACAAGTAGCAGTTGTCCTTTGATCTGACTCCTCTCATAATCACTGCTTGTTCATCATTAATCACAAGACATTCAGTCTTAGTAAAGTTGACTATGAATCCCATATCACATAGTCGACTTATGCTAATGAGATTTGCGTCAAACCTTTTACCAAGAAGATTCATCTGTGTTTGGAACCTGCACACTTTGAGTTTCCAACACCTTTGATTTCTCCTTTAGCTCCATCCCCAAAGGTAACAAGGCTGGTAGAATGAGGCTTAACATCATTGAGAAGATTGCCTCCAAATATATGCTTGGAACACCCACCGTCAAAGTACCAATCTTCCTTGAAGGTACTCTAAGGGAAGACTGCTATCGTAGTCTTCTTCTTCTTCCACCGTGAGAGTGTGATGCCTTGTTGGACTTGGGTTTCACATAAGGAACTTGATTAGATACCCATGTAGCCTATAGCGGTGGACTTTAAGTGACCAAACCTTCCACAATAATAACATTCCATCTTTGAAACTTTGGATCAGTTTCTATGATTTTGATGTTGAATCCAATGTTGTGACATCTCGCTTTGACATTGGTTCATTAGGTCTCGTTCTTCCTTTTGTTATAGACAAACTTAGTCTTCATATACCCTCGTGGCGCACTGCTCACGGCTTGTGGTATGACATCTTCTTTGTCATTGACTTCCCAAGTTTGTTCCATTCTCGGTTATTTGCAAATCTCGGCACATAGCCCGAGCGACATTTCCCTTTGGGTTGTGACACCGCTTTGACATTGTTTTCCTATGTCTCTTCTTCTTAATGTCACCAAAGTTGCTTTTCACCACATATCCTAGACCATGCTTATTTCCGCATTCTGTCCAAGTCAAGAATTTCTTCCAACTTATCGACTGGATGTCAACATTTTGATGACTTCGACATCCGATCAAGTTTGAATTCAGATAACAATATCACTATTGAGGTGATTTATAGTGGTGTTTTCCTCTTCTCACCTTCAACTTCACATTCTCGCTCCAACTTCTCAATCGCCTTTTCCGCTCCTCATTTTGTCGACATGCTTCACCATTTTTATACACGCCTCGTAGTTTTCAAAGAAGCTCTTCAAATGTCACTTCCTCATCACTAGAATCCATATCGAGTTGTACACCCAGTGAGCAGTGACAAGTTTGGCACCTTCTTCCTCGATTCACTTCCGAATCACCATCGCACAAGTGATGCCCATTCCTTTCTTTTGTTTCTTTAGAAAGGTGGGACATTCACTTTAATATGTCCAAATCCTTCACATTCATGACATTGGACTTCATTGCTTGACTTTTTCCTCCGACTGGATCTTCCATGGAGTCATAAGATCGCTAATGTTAGATGGAATGTCCTTGACATTTGACCTTGACTTTGGATCAATCCTCCCGATCGCTTGTTGAACTGCCTTCCAAGCATGGCAATAGCCGATATCTTCTTCATCTTCCACCTTGCATCCTTCTTCGTTGGATACAAGTGCTATGCTTTTGTTTTTCTTGTCACGCTTTCACCGATTCCCATCTCAAAATTCATAAGGGATCCAATAAGTTCTTCAACCTTCAAGGTGTCGATGTCTTGAGCCTCTTCTATTGAGTGACTTTCATTGCAAATCTCTTAGGCAAGGATCCGAGAATCTTTCTCACCGCCTTTCTTCGACATCTTTTCACCAAGTGCTCCCGAGGCATTGGCAATTTCAAAATATTCATGTGAAATTCATGAATATTCTCATCTTCCTTCATCTTCAAATTCTCAAATTTTGTAGTGAGCATCCAAGTCTTGACATCTTCACCTTGGATGTTCCTCATGAGTAGTTCTGAGAGTGTCCCAAACATCCTTGGCCAGCTCACATTGATGAACCAATCAAGATATTCCTGTCAATACCATTGAATGTAGCATTCAATGCTTTAGAGTTCCCAAGAGCTAGCTCTTCTTCCTCTTTACTCCATTCCTCCTCGTGTTTCAAGACAAGAGTGCCATCTTTCTCAAGCTTGGTGGGATGTTTCCATCCTTTATCGCCAGCTCTCCAAGCTTTAATGTCCACCGACCTTAAGAAGGCAATCATACGAGGCTTCCAAGAATCATAATTAGACCCATCCGAATAGGTGGTCTTCCTCCAAATCCTCCTTCTTTATCCATTACGTAAACTATTATCCCTAGATCTCACCTTAAATAACAAGGTGGTGCCTCGATGCCAATTGAAATTCGGCAGCAGATACTTGATGTCACAGAATGTTATGACACAAGATTCGATAATCGTGTTAGCAATTCATACAAGAATACGTAAAGCGAATAACAATAAGTTGTTCACCCGCCTCGGTTCAACAAACCTACATCCGGGGCTACCAAGCCGTGGAGAAAGTTCACTATTAGCAGATCAATTGAAGACCCCTACCAACACACCAATGATGCCCTTCTCACTTAATCACTACCCAATGACCCTTTTACCTAAGTCCTACTTAGATATGAGTTCCTACTCACTCCCCCTCAATCACCGCAGTGATATCAACCTATTGACTAATTGAATTGTGAAGACACACTTCAATAAAATATCTTGATCTTGCTTCAAAGCTTTAATCAAGAGACAAACACTGTGCTTTAAAGCTTTGAGTGAAAACTCCTTACAAAGAAATCCTAGTCCAATGCACTTATCAATTGATAGTTGCTTGGCTCACAAGAGAAACTAGAATTACACAATACCAACTGTTACAAAACCTAACAGTACATAAACAAAAAGCCTTCAATGTCTTCAAATGAAATCCAGAGGCGTAGTCAGTAGAAAGGTTGAATTTTATATAGAAGCATCCCGAATCTTCGCTGGCTTCCATAAAGATAGCTAGGTTTACTTAATTTTCTCCTAAAACATGGTTTGTTCAACAACCAATTTAGGTTTAATTAAGATTAACCTAGCAGCCATGAGCATGCTTTCTAATAATGTAAAAACATAAATAAAATGCTCAACAAACTTCCGAAAAATCTCAGAAAACGATTCGCAGTAATGTAATGTCACATCGAATGTCATAACATCCTATGACATCGACTGCTCTCAGAATTTCAAGCACGCCTTTAGCTTCCCTGCTCGAAAGTACTTTTACCATCCTTGTCCAAGAGGATTTATCTTCAATCTCGAATGTCATGACATCTATAAAGAAATTTCTAAAGCCTAGTTTTACCAAAATTGATGCCAACATAAAACACTAACACCTTTGTCCATTGATTTTTGGTTGGTATATGTCAAATTTCTTGTAGTGAGTGCATGCTAAAATTAGTTATTGTTATGCAAAATCTAAATTTAGATTTTAACTGTTTTATTTTAATATTATTTCGTTGATTTTAGGGTTGGCTACAAATACCATCAAAAGGAAAAAATAATTTAATTTTTATTTTAATATTGTTTCGGTTGATTGTAGGTTGGCTACAAATACCATGTGGAACAAAATAATTTAAAAATATTAAAGAACATATAAAAGAATTTATTAGGGAATATGGAGATGATAATGCTAATTGATGTTGCATTCAGATCCATTGATATTATTTAAAAATCTTATATATAAATTTAGACATTAAATTTATTTTTCCTATTTTGTTTTAGTACATGGAGAACGACAGACATATATAAATGCCAAAACTATAAATTATGCAAATTTCTTCTAACAATAACAATGATAACAATGATAATGAGTTACTAGACATATATCAAATTTTATTCTAACAATAACAATGTATTTGTGATATAAGTACCTGCCCATAATACCTATGATTTTATTCAATGATTGTAAGGCAGTTCAGATAGGTTGGAGTTACATTATTCCCAATTATAAATAATCCTTTAGATATTATGGAAAATAATAAATATTAATAGGTTTAACATTTAACAGGATGACTCCATTTTACACATATTTTTAGAAACCATTGAATAAAATATGAACGGGAATATTTTTTGGTTAAAGACAAATTCACTCTAATAGATTCAATAACATATAACATTTCTTATTGAGGATATTTTGTTTACCAAGAGTAAAGAAGATTACATGATATTTATATTTTAGTACAATAAATATTGACAAGACAGTGAAGGTGTTATTAACATAAAACTTATAGATCATTCTTTTGAAATAGATTTTAAAGATTATTTAAATCTAATATTAAAATAAATATATAAGAAAAATAAATTTATTTTTCAAAATTACTTAAGAATATTTTAAAAACTATTTTTTTTAGTTTTATTTTTTTAATAAACAAATTAACCAATACTGAAATAGAAGACAAACAAGAAACAAGTTGTGTCGCCATACCTTTTTAAATAGCAAAACCATAATTCTCTACATGTATTAAAAAAAATTAAAATTGAATTCTTTATATTCAATAAATAGAAGAGAATAATAATTAAAAAAACATATAATGTGAACTAGAAAAAAAAGACATGGTTACACTTTAATATTATTTATCTCTATATATTTAAGGTTGTAATATAAATTATATTTTTCCTTTCAAAATATAATAAAACTATTATTTTCTTTCATAACAAAACTATGACATAGCTTAATCACTTAAACTAGATAAATATACATAAACACATTAAGTTTAAGATTTAATTAGATGTCTAATTTATAATTCAACTCATGTTTAATAAGCACAAGAAATTGTTCTAAATTATTATTTGGCACCAATTATTTGTGTTTTCTTTTCTTTTACGAATAATTAAGCAAAAGACATTAAAAAAACATTAATATAAAAGTGAAGAACAAAATACAAGGAAATAAAATATCAAAATAATATCTTTTTAAAATGAAAACTTAATCGCTACACTTTTTTAAGTTCTATAATAATAATAATAATAATAATAATAATAATAATAATAATAATAATAATAATAATAATAATAATAATAATAATAATAATAATAAAAAGATAATTGAAATACAACGTAAGATACTTATAAGGAGTTATTGTAAAAAAACATTAACAAACAAAATGCAATATATTAAAAATATGAGAAAACTATTTAAATACTAGTATGAAGCACTTCATAATCCGTTCATTTTTTACACAATCTCACACGCATTTGTTATTTTCATTTGAAATACATTTTAATTAATTTATGTCATGCTCAATTTATGTCAATTTAATATGAATGACTTTAAAGAGTGTGAGTAAAACTATTAAACTACTTAATCACACAAAAAATGGTGTAGTTTTTAAGAATTAATAATTTTAAATATTAAATAAAAATAATTCCTTCTATTTATGATTCACACAAAAAATTGTGTAGTTTTTAGGAATTAACATATTCAACTTGTACATTCGATTCTTCTCCATTTCGACTTCAGCGACCAGATGTCCAGACTTACCTTTGAGGTGCAACGTTTGATCTTTCATGAGAATCAAATATCCTCTCTCAGTTAATTGTCCCAGACTCAATATGTTTGTTTTTGAGATCTGGTACATAATATACATCTTGGATTGACCCAATCAAGTCATCCTTCTACACATAACAGATTGTGCCCTTTCCTTCGACCTTTATTTTAAACGCATCTCTGAAAGATGCATGGCCATCTTTAATTTTTTCAATCTCTCTAAATAAGTGTTTGTCACACATAGGTTACTTGCTCCTGAGTCAAGATACCATATAGTATCATTTTCTATGTCTACTTCCTTTTAAGTCATTAGTAGAAAACCTTCATTCGAACTTGTCTCTAGGGCAAAGTTTGTTGTCTCTTTCACCTTCTTTCTAAGACGACAATCTTTTACAAGATGTCCCACTTTTCCACAGTTATAGAAATGATAGGAATTACAGTCCTTCGCATAGTGCCCTTATTTGTTTCATTTGTAAAATTTAATGTTTAGGTAGTTTGTTCGACCACCTCTTTGACCACGTCCTCTGCCACGCCCATTTTGTTGGCTTGATTGTCATCTTTTAAAGTTGTTATTTTGATAAGTTTGACAACCATTGCGTTCTCCACTGCCACGTCCTCTCCCATAAAATGTTTGAGAGAAAAGTGCATTTTCGTCTCTGGCGAGATCCTTGTTTTGTTTTGCATCATATGATGCCTCCTCCTTCGTCTTCATCTTGTGTTGTTTTTGTCCTTCGAGAGAACTTGCAACTTCTTCTACAGTAAATCTCAAATATTTTTCCAATTCTTCTATTGCATATACTATATTTTTAAACTTGATTTGTCAAAGATCTCAAAATCATTTCGACAACACGAGCATCACTCAATGCTTCTCCATTTTGACTCAGTTTGTTTTCTACCATTTGCATACGCGTTACGTAGTCCGACACGGACTTCATCTCCTTCATCTTTATTATTTCTAATTCACCTTAAAGAGTTTGCAAGCGAACTTGCTTAACTCTGTTTGCTCCTCTGAATGCTCTTTCAAACGTGTCCCACACTGCTTTCGACCTAGTCAAACCAACAATCTTCTCAAAGGTTGATTCATCAACAACCCTAAACAACATGTACAATGTTGTTTTGTCTTTCGACACGTCTCTTTCAACGCCTTGATCTAGACTGAGGTGTACCCAATTGTATCAGTTGATTCTACAAACCCATCCCTTGTTACTTCTCACGCATCTAGAGATCCAAGAAGCTCCTTCATCTAGATACTCCAATTTTCATAATTTGATTTTGATAGTTGTGGTAGTGGCATCTGATTCATCATGTTCGCCGTTGGCTCTGAGACCAATTTGAAGACAGAAACAAGACAATAACAAAGATGATACAAATGGGTTATATATAGAGAGACGCAACATACAAAGATATAAATGCTACATAGGAAATGCAGTATAAAAAATGCTAGACATTTTCAAGATATTGGAGATCCAAGAAATGGACTTTTCTCATCCCAAGAGAATATATCTTTTTTTCTTCCTTTTGCTTGTATTTAATTTTATTCCAACACTCTATGTGTCAACCATTACCTAAGTGAAGAATCATATTGGCTAAGGTTCTGTTGATACATACATCAATCATGCATTTGTGATATCATTTATGTTTTTTCCATAACTAATTATGTGAAATCTATATCCTAATGCATTTTATGCTCTTATGTATTAATTTTGTTATAGTTGTTGGGAAGAGATCAAACAAGTGAAATCCAATTACGATGGCTAGATCGATAGTAGAGGAAGTCGTTGTATTATGTGAAATCTATATCCTAATGCATTTTATGCTCTCATTCAACCAAGCTATTTCTCTTGATGCTGTTATCATTGTCATGATATGATGCTTATTAAAAGTATTGTCAAAATTTATATTATTAAAAAAAACATTTTAGGAATGATATATTTGTAAAAAAATACATATACCAACGACTAATTCTGTCCTATTCTAACGGAAATAATTGATGGATAAAATTATAAAATAGTGAAATTAACATTAACTATAACTCTGAAATGTTGACCAAGTCCTGAAATTTTCCATTGGTATAAGATATTGAAACAACAAATTGCAGTTGATATAGCAAATTATAGTAGACGAAATAATTTTTCATTGGTATCGATATTTAGCCTTTTACCATTGTTTTTTTACCTTTGTCCATTGATTTTTTGTGATTTTTATGGTTGGTATATGTCAAATTTCTTGTAGTGAGTGCATGCTAAAATTAGTTGTTGTTATGCAAAATCTAAATTTAGATTTTAACTGTTTTATTTTAATATTATTTTTGTTGATTGTAAGGGTTGGCTACAAATACCATCAAAAGGAAAAATAATTAAATTTATATTTTAATATTGTTTCGGTTGATTGTAGGGTTGGCTACAAATACCCTCAGGGAACAAAATAATTTAAAAATATTAAAGAACATATAAAAGAATTTATTAGGGAATATGGAGATGATAATGCTAATTGATGTTGCATTCAGATCCATTGATATTATTTAAAAATCTTATATATAAATTTAGACATTAATGTTATTTTTCCTATTTTGTTTTAGTACATGGAGAACGAGAGACATATATAAATGCCAAAACTATAAATTATGCAAATTTCATCTAATAATAATGATAATGAGTTACTAGACATATATCAAATTTTATTCCAACAATAACAATGTATTTGTGATATAAGTACCTGCCCATAATACCTATGATTTTATTCAATGGTTGTAAGGCAATTCAGATAGGTTGGAGTTACACTATTCCCAATTATAAATAATCCTTTAGATATTACGGAAAATAATAAATATTAATAGGTTTAACATTTAACGGATAACTCCATTTTACATATTTTTAGAAACCATTGAATAAAATATGAACGGAATATTTTCTGGTTAAAGACAAATTACTCTAATAGATTCAATAACATATAACATTTCTTATTGAGGATATTTTGTTTACCAAGTGTAAAGAAGATTACATGATATTTATATTTTAGTACAATAAATATTGACAAGACATTGAATGTGTTATTAACATAAAACTTATAGATCATTCTTTTGAAATAGATTTTAAAGATTATTTAAATCTAATATTAAAATAAAGTATTTTATATAAGAAAAATAAATTTATTTTTCAAAATTACTTAAGAATATTTTAAAAACTATTTTTTTTAGTTTTATTTTTTTAATAAACAAATTAATCAATACTGAAATAGAAGACAAACAAGAAACAAGTTGTGCCGCTATACCTTTTTGAATAGCAAAACCATAATTCTCTACATGTATTAAAAAAATTAAAATTGAATTCTTTATATTTTTCAATAAATAGAAGAGAATAATAATTAAAAAAACATATAATGTGAACTAGAAAAAAAAGACATGGTTACACTTTAATATTATTTATCTCTATATTTTTAAGGTTGTAATATAAATTATATTTTTCTCTTCAAAATATAATAAAACTATTATTTTCTTTCATAACAAAACTATGACATAGCTTAATCACTTAAACTAGATAAATATACATAAAAACATTAAGTTTAAGATTTAATTCGATGTCTAATTTATAATTCAACTCATGTTCATGTTTAATAAGCACAAGAAATTGTTCTAAATTATTATTTGGCACCAATTATTTGTGTTTTCTTTTCTTTTACGAATAATTAAGCAAAAGACATTAAAAAAACAATAATATAAAAGTGAAGAACAAAATACAAGGAAATAAAATATCAAAATAATATCTTTTTGAAAAATGAAATACTTAATCGCTACACTTTTTAAGTTCTAACATAATAAGATTAATAATAATAATAATAATAATAATAATAATAATAATAATAATAATAATAATAATAATAATAATAATAATAATAATAATAAAAAGATAATTGAAATACAATGTAATATACTTATAAGGAGTTATTGTAAAAAACATTAACAAAGAAAATCCAATATATTAAAAATATGAGAAAACTATTTAAATACTAGTATGAAGCACTTCATAATTCGTTCATTTTTTACACAATCTCACACGCATTGGTTATTTTCATTTGAAATACATTTTAATTAATTTATGTCATGCTCAATTTATGTCAATTTAATATGAATGACTTTAGAGACTGTGAGTAAAACTATTAAACTACTTAATCACACAAAAAATGGTGTAGTTTTTAAGAATTAATAATTTAAAATATTAAATAAAAATAATTGCTTATATTTATGATTCACACAAAAAATTGTGTAGTTTATAGGAATTAACATATTTAACTTGTACATTTGATTCTTCTCCATTTCGACTTCATCGACGAGATGTCCAGACTTATCTTTGAGGTGCAACGTTTGATCTTTTATGAGAATCAAATATCCCCTCTTAGTTAATTGTCCCAGACTCAATATGTTTGTTTTGAGATCCGTACATAATATACATCTTGGATTGACCTAATCAAGTCATCCTTCTGCAAATAATAGATTGTGCCCTTTCCTTCGACCTTTATTTTAAACGCATCTCCGAAAGATGCATGGCCATGTTTAATTTTTTCAATATCTCTAAATAAGTGTTTGTCACCACACATAAGGTTACTTGCTCCTAAGTTAAGATACCATATAGTGTCATTTTCTATGTCTACTTCCTTTTGAGTCATTAGTAGAAAACCTTCATTCGAACTTGTCTCTAGGGCAAACTTTGTTGTCTCTTTCACCTTCTTTCTAAGACGACAATCTTTTACAAGATGTCCCACTTTTCCACAGTTATAGAAATGATAGGAATTACAGTCCTTCGCATAGTGCCCTTATTTGTTTCATTTGTAAAATTTAATGTTTAGGTAGTTTGTTCGACCACCTCTTTGACCACGTCCTCTGCCACGCCCATTTTGTTGGCTTGATTGTCATCTTTTAAAGTTGTTATTTTGATAAGTTTGACAACCATTGCGTTCTCCACTGCCACGTCCTCTCCCATAAAATGTTTGAGAGAAAAGTGCATTTTCGTCTCTGGCGAGATCCTTGTTTTGTTTTGCATCATATGATGCCTCCTCCTTCGTCTTCATCTTGTGTTGTTTTTGTCCTTCGAGAGAACTTGCAACTTCTTCTACAGTAAATCTCAAATATTTTTCCAATTCTTCTATTGCATATACTATATTTTTAAACTTGATTTGTCAAAGATCTCAAAATCATTTCGACAACACGAGCATCACTCAATGCTTCTCCATTTTGACTCAGTTTGTTTTCTACCATTTGCATACGCGTTACGTAGTCCAACACGGACTTCATCTCCTTCATCATCATTATTTCTAATTCACCTTAAAGAGTTTGCAAGCGAACTTGCTTAACTCTGTTTGCTCCTCTGAATGCTCTTTCAAACGTGTCCCACACTGCTTTCGACCTAGTCAAACCAACAATCTTCTCAAAGGTTGATTCATCAACAACCCTAAACAACATGTACAATGTTGTTTTGTCTTTCGACACGTCTCTTTCAACGCCTTGATCTAGACTGAGGTGTACCCAGTTGTATCAGTTGATTCTACAAACCCATCCCTTGTTACTTCTCACGCATCTAGAGATCCAAGAAGCTCCTTCATCTAGATACTCCAATTTTCATAATTTGATTTTGATAGTTGTGGTAGTGGCATCTGATTCATCATGTTCGCCGTTGGCTCTGAGACCAATTTGAAGACAGAAACAAGACAATAACAAAGATGATACAAATGGGTTATATATATAGAGACGCAACATACAAAGATATAAATGCTACATAGGAAAAGCAGTATAAAAAATGCTAGACATTTTCAAGATATTGGAGATCCAAGAAATGGACTTTTCTCATCCCAAGAGAATATATCTTTTTTTCTTCCTTTTGCTTGTATTTAATTTTATTCCAACACTCTATGTGTCAACCATTACCTAAGTGAAGAATCATATTGGCTAAGGTTCTGTTGATACATACATCAATCATGCATTTGTGATATCATTTATGTTTTTTCCATAACTAATTATGTGAAATCTATATCCTAATGCATTTTATGCTCTTATGTATTAATTTTGTTTTAGTTGTTGGGAAGAGATCAAACAAGTGAAATCCAATTATTATGGCTAGATCAATAGTAGAGGAAGTCGTTGTAGCTTAATGTGAGGAGTTTATGCTCATTCAGCCAAGCTATTTCTCATGATCCTGTTATCATTCTCATGATGTGGTGCATATTGAAATTATTGTCAAAATTTATATTATTAAAAAAAACATTTTAGGAATAAAATACTTGTAAAAAAAATTCATATAGTAACGACTAATTCCGTTGTATTCTAATGGAAATAATTGATGGATAAAGTTATAAAATAGTGAAATTAACATTAACTAAAGCTCTGAAATTTTGACTAAGTCCTGAAATTTGCCATTGGTATAAGATATTGAGACAACAAATTGCAGTTGTTATAGCAAATTATAGTTGACGGAAGAATTTTTCCATTGGTATAGATATTTAGCCTTTTACCAATGATGTTTTTTTACCTTTATCCATTGGTTTTTACGGTTGGTATATGTCAAATTTTTGTAGCAGTGCATGCTATAATTTGTTGTTGCTATGCAAAATCTAAATTTAGATTTTGACCGTCTTCCTTTTAATATTATTTCTGGTTGATTGTAGGGTTGGCTACACATACCCTTAGAAAGGAACAAAATAATTTAAAAATATTAAAGAACATATAAAAGATTTTATTTGGGAATATGGAGATGATAATGCTAATTGATGTTGCATTCAGATCCATTGATATTATTTATAAATTTAGACATTAAATTTATGTTCCCTATTTTGTTTTAGTACGTGGAGAATGAGAGACATATATAAATGCCAAAATTAAAAATTATGCAAATTTCATCTAACAATAACAATGATAACAATGATATTGAGTTACTAGACATATATCAAATTTTATTCAAAAAATAACAATAACAATGTATTTGTGGTATAAGTAACTCCCCATAATACCTATGATTTTATTCGATGGTTGTAAGACAGTTGGGATAGGTGGTCAATGGTTGTAAGGCAGTTGGGATAGGTGGAGTTACACTATTCCCAATTATAAATAATCCTTTAGATATTATTGAAAATAATAAAAATTAATAGGTTTAACATTGGAAGGAATGACTCCATTTCACACAGATTTTTAGAAACCATTCAATAAAATATGAACGGGAAATTTTTTGGTTAAAGACAAAGTCACCTTAATAGATTCAATAACATATAACATTTTTTATTGAGGATATTTGCTTTACCAAGTGTAAAGAGGATGACATGATATTTATATTTTAGTACAGTAAATATTGACAAGACATTAAATGTGTTAGTTACCATAAAACTTATAGGTCATTCTTTTGTAAAAGACTTTAAAGATTATTTAAATCTAATATTAAAATAAAAAAATTTATTTAAGTAAAATAAATTTATTTTTACAAAATTTCTTAAGAATATTTTAAAAACTATATCTTTTTAGTTTTATTTTTTAATTAAAAAAATAAATCAATACTAAAATAGAAGACAAATAGGCAATAAGTTGTGCCGCTATTCCTTTTTGAATAGCAAAACCATAATTCTCTATATGTATTAAGAAAAATTTAAAATGAATTCATTATATTTTTCAATAACTAGATGAGAATGATAATTAAAAAAACATATAATTTGAACTAGAAAAAAAAGACATAGTTACACTTTAATATTATTTATCTCTATATATTTAAGGTTGTAATATAAATTATATTTTTCCTTTCAAAATATAATAAAACTATTATTTTCTTTCATAACAAAACTATGACATAGCTTAATCACTTAAACTAGATAAATATACATAAAAACATTAAGTTTAAGATTTAATTAGATGTCTAATTTATAATTCAACTCATGTTTAATAAGCACAAGAAATTGTTCTAAATTATTATTTGGCACCAATTATTCTTGCTTTCTTTTCTTTTGTGAATGATTAAGAAAAAGACATTAAAAAAACATTAATGTAAAACTGAAGAACAAAATATAAGGAAATAAAATATCGAAATAATAAATTTTAAAAATAAAATCTCTACATATTTTTTTTTTTAAGTTCTAATAATAATAATAATAATAATAATAATAATAATAATAATAATAATAATAATAATAATAATAATAATAATAATAATAATAATAATAATAATAATAATAATAATAATAATAATAATAATAATAATAATAATAATAAGCAAGATAATTGAAATAAAACGTGAGATACTTATAAAGAGTTATTGTAAAAAACATTAAAAAAGAAAATCCAATATATAGAAAATATGAGAAAACTATTTAAATACTAGTATGAAGCGCTTCATAATTTGTTATTTTTTACACAATCTCACATGCATTTGTTATTTTTATTTGAAGTACATTTTTATTAATTTATGTCATGCTCAATTTATGTCAATTTAATATGAATGACTTTAAAGAGTGTGAGTAAAACTATTAAACTACTTAATCACACAAAAAATTGTGTAGTTTTTAAGAAAAATAATTTAAAATATTAAACAAAAATATTTGCTTATATTTACGATTCACACATAAAATTTAGTAGTTTTTAAGAATTAACAAATTCAACTTGAACATTCGATTCTTCTCCATTTCGACTTCAGCGACCAGATGTCCAAACTTATCTTTGAGGTGCAACGTTCTATCTTTCATGAGAATTAAATATCCCTTCTCAGTTAATTATCTTATACTCAATATGTTTGTTTTCAGATCTGGTACATAATATACATCTTGGATTGACCCACTCAAGTCATCCTTCTGCACATAAAAGATTGTGCCATTTCCTTCGACCTTTATTTTCAACACACATCCGAAAGATGCATGGACATATTTAATTTTTGCAATTTCTCTAAATAAGTGTTTGTCACCACACATAGGGTTACTTGCTCCTGATTCAAGATACCATATAGTGTTATTTTCACGCTACTTCCTTTTGAGTCATTAGTAGAAAACCTTCATTCGAACTTGTCTCTAGGGAAAATTTTGTTGTCTTTTTCACCTTCTTTCTAAAACGACAATATTTTTCAAGATGTCCCACTTTATCACAGTTATAAAATTATAGGAATTACAGTCCTTCCCATAGTGCCCCTATTTGTTTCATTTGTAACATTTAATGGTTAGGTAGTTTGTTCGACCACCGCTTTATTGGCTTGATTGTCCTCTCTTTAAAGTTGTTATTTTGATAACTTTGACCACCATCGCGTTCTCCACGGCCACGCCCCTCCCACATAATTTTGAGAGAAGAGTGCATTTTCATCTCTCAAGAGATCCTTGTTTTGTTTTGCATCATATGATGCCTCCTCCTTCGTCTTCATCTTGCGTTGTTTGTGTGCTTCGAGAGAACTTGCAACTTCTTCGACATTAACTCTCGAATTTTTTTCCGATTCTTCTATTGCATATACTATATTTTCAAACTTGTTTGTCAAAGATTTCAAAATCATTTCGACAACACGAGCACCACTCAATGCTTCTCCATTTTGACTCAGTTTGTTTTCTACCATTTGCATACGCGTTACGTAGTCCAACACGGACTTCATCTCCTTCATCATCATTATTTCTAATTCACCTTAAAGAGTTTGCAAGCGAACTTGCTTAACTCTGTTTGCTCCTCTGAAT
This sequence comes from Vicia sativa, assembly GCA_021764765.1. NCBI lineage: Eukaryota > Viridiplantae > Streptophyta > Magnoliopsida > Fabales > Fabaceae > Vicia > Vicia sativa. The sequence continues at coordinate 196,642,912 of CM038796.1, forward strand.
GCTCTTTCAAACGTGTCCCACACTGCTTTCGACCTAGTCAAACCAACAATCTTCTCAAAGGTTGATTCATCAACAACCCTAAACAACATGTACAATGTTGTTTTGTCTTTCGACACGTCTCTTTCAACGCCTTGATCTAGACTGAGGTGTACCCAGTTGTATCAGTTGATTCTACAAACCCATCCCTTGTTACTTCTCACGCATCTAGAGATCCAAGAAGCTCCTTCATCTAGATACTCCAATTTTCATAATTTGATTTTGATAGTTGTGGAAGTGGCATCTGATTCATCATGCTCTCCATTGGCTCTAATGCCAATTTGAAGACAGAAACAAGACAATAATAAAGATGATACAAATGGGTTCTATATATAGAGATCCAAAATACAAAGATATAAATGCTACATAGGAAATGCAGTATAATAAATGCTAGACATTTTCAAGAAGTTGGAGATCCAAGAAATGGACTTTTCTCATCCAAAGAGAATATAACTTTTCTTCTTCCTTTTGCTTGTATTTAATTTTATTCCAACACTCTATCATTTATGTTTTTTCCATAACTAATTATGTGAAATCTATATCCTAATGCATTTTATGCTATTATGTATTAATTTTGTTATAGTTGTTGGGAAAAGATCAAACAAGTGAAATCTAATTACGATGCTAGATCAATAGTAGAGGAAGTCGTTGTAGCTTAATGTGAGAAGTTTATGCTCATTCAGCCAAGCTATTTGTCATGATCCTGTTATTATTTTCATGATGTGGTGCATATTGAAAGTATTGTCAAAATTTATATTATTAAAAAAAACATTTTAGGAATGAAATATTTGTAAAAAAATTAATATACCAACAACTAATTTCGTCCTATTCTAACGGAAATAATTGATGGATAAAGTTATAAAATAGTGAAATTAACCTTAACTATATCTCTGAAATTTTGACCAAGTCCTGAACGGAAGAATTTTTCCATTGGTATAGATATTTAGCCTTTACCAATGATTTTTTTTACCTTTAACCATTGATTTTTGCGGTTGGTATATGTCAAATTTCTTGTAGTGAGTGCATGCTAAAATTTGTTGTTGCTATGCAAAATCTAAACTTAGATTTTAATCGTCTTTCTTTTAATATTATTTCTGATTGATCGTAAGGGTTGGCTACAAATAGCCCCAAAAAGGAATATAGAGGTGATAATGCTAGTTGATGTTGCATTCAAATCCATTGATATTATTTAAAAATCTTATTTATAAATTTACACATTAAATTTATTTTCCCTAATTTGTTTTAGTACGTGGAGAATGAGCGACATATATAAATGTCAAAACTAAAAATTATGCAAATTTCATCTAACAATAACAATGATAACAATGATAATGAGTTACTAGACATATATCAAATTTTATTCTAACAATAACAATGTATTTGTGATATAAGTACCTGCCCATAATACTTATGATTTTATTCAACGATTGTAAGGCAGTTCAGATAGGTTGGAGTTACACTATTCCCAATTATAAATAATCCTTTAGATATTATTGAAAATAATGTATATTAATAGGTTTAACATTTAACGGGATGACTCCATTTTACACATATTTTTAGAAACCATTGAATAAAATATGAACGGGAATATTTTTTGGTTAAAGACAAATTCACTCTAATAGATTCAATAACATATAGCATTTCTTATTGAGATATTTTGTTTACCAAGTGTAAAGAAGATTACATGATATTTATATTTTAATACATTAAATATTGACAAGACATTGAATGTGTTATTAACATAAAACTTATAGATCATTCTTTTGAAAAAGATTTTAAAGATTATTTAAATATAATATTAAAATAAAGTATTTTATATAAGAAAAATAAATTTATTTTTCAAAGTTACTTAAGAATATTTTAAAAATTATATTTTTTTTTAGTTTTATTTTTTTAATAAACAAATTAATCAATACTGAAATAGAAGACAAACAAGAAACAAGTTGTGCAGTTGTGCCGCTATACCTTTTTGAATAGCAAAACCATAATTTCACATGTATTAAAAAATTTAAAATGAACTTTATATTTTTCAATAAATAGAAGAGAATAATAATTAAAAACATATAATGTGAACTAGAAAAAGACATGGTTACACTTTAATATTATTTATCTCTATATATTTAAGGTTGTAATATAAATTATATTTTTCTCTTCAAAATATAATAAAACTATTCTTTTCTTTCATAATAAAACTATGACATAGATTAATCACTTAAACTAGATAAATAAACATAAAAACATTAGGTTTAAGATTTAATTAGATGTCTAATTTATAATTCAACTCATGTTTAATAAGCACAAGAAATTGTTCTCAATTATTATTTGGCACCAATTATTTTTGTTTTGTTTTCTTTTATGAATAATTAAGCAAAAGACATTAAAAAAAAATTAATGTAAAACTGAAGAACAAAATACAAGGAAATAAAATATCATAATAATACTTTTTTAAAAATGAAATACTTAATCGCTACACTTTTTTTAAGTTCTAACATAATAATAATAATAATAATAATAATAATAATAATAATAATAATAATAATAATAATAATAATAATAAAGATAATTGAAATACAACGTAAGATACTTATAAGGAGTTATTGTAAAAAACATTAACAAAGAAAATCCAATATATTAAAAATATGAGAAAACTATTTAAATACAAGTATGAAGCACTTCATAATTCGTTCATTTTTTACACAATCTCACACACATTTGTTATTTTCATTTCAAATACATTTTAATGAATTTATTTCATGCTCAATTTATGTCAATTTAATATGAATGACTTTAAAGAGTGTGAGTAAAACTATTGAACTACTTAATCACACAAAAAATGGTGTAGTTTTTTAGAATTAATAATTTAAAATATTAAACAAAAATAATTTCTTATATTTATGATTCACACAAAAAATTGTGTAGTTTTTAGGAATTAACATATTCAACTTGTACATTCGATTCTTCTCCATTTCGACTTCAGCGACCAGATGTCCAGACTTATCTTTCAGGTGTAACGTTTGATCTTTCATGAGAATCAAATATCCCCTCTTAGTTAATTGTCCCAGACTGAATATGTTTGTTTTTGAGATCTGGTACATAAGATACATCTTAGATTGACCCAATCAAGTCATCCTTCTGCACATAACAGATTGTGCCCTTTCCTTCGACCTTTATTTTAAACGCATCTCCGAAAGATGCATGGCCATGTTTAATTTTTTCAATATCTCTAAATAAGTGTTTGTCACCACACATAAGGTTACTTGCTCCTAAGTTAAGATACCATATAGTGTCATTTTCTATGTCTACTTCCTTTTGAGTCATTAGTAGAAAACCTTCATTCGAACTTGTCTCTAGGGCAAACTTTGTTGTCTCTTTCACCTTCTTTCTAAGACGACAATCTTTTACAAGATGTCCCACTTTTCCACAGTTATAGAAATGATAGGAATTACAGTCCTTCGCATAGTGCCCTTATTTGTTTCATTTGTAAAATTTAATGTTTAGGTAGTTTGTTCGACCACCTCTTTGACCACGTCCTCTGCCACGCCCATTTTGTTGGCTTGATTGTCATCTTTTAAAGTTGTTATTTTGATAAGTTTGACAACCATTGCGTTCTCCACTGCCACGTCCTCTCCCATAAAATGTTTGAGAGAAAAGTGCATTTTCGTCTCTGGCGAGATCCTTGTTTTGTTTTGCATCATATGATGCCTCCTCCTTCGTCTTCATCTTGTGTTGTTTTTGTCCTTCGAGAGAACTTGCAACTTCTTCTACAGTAAATCTCAAATATTTTTCCAATTCTTCTATTGCATATACTATATTTTTAAACTTGATTTGTCAAAGATCTCAAAATCATTTCGACAACACGAGCATCACTCAATGCTTCTCCATTTTGACTCAGTTTGTTTTCTACCATTTGCATACGCGTTACGTAGTCCGACACGGACTTCATCTCCTTCATCTTCATTATTTCTAATTCACCTTAAAGAGTTTGCAAGCGAACTTGCTTAACTCTGTTTGCTCCTCTGAATGCTCTTTCAAATGTGTCCCACACTGCTTTCGACCTAGTCAAACCAACAATCTTCTCAAAGGTTGATTCATCAACAACCCTAAACAACATGTACAATGTTGTTTTGTCTTTCGACACGTCTCTTTCAACGCCTTGTTCTAGACTGATGTGTACCGAGTTGTATCAGTTGATTCTACAAACCCATCCCTTGTTACTTCCCACTCCTCTAGAGATCCAAGATGCTCCGTCATCTAGATACTCCAATTTTCATAATTTGATTTTGATAATTATGGCAGTGGCATCTGATTCATCAGGTTCGCCATTGGCTCTGATGCCAATTTGAAGACAGAAACAAGACAATAACAAAGATGATACAAATGGGATCTTAATATAGAGACCTAAAATACAAACATATAAATGCTACATAGGAAATGCAGTATAACAAATGCTAGACATTTTCAAGAAATTGGAGATCCAAGAAATGGACTTTTCTCATCCCAAGAGATTATATCTTTTTTTCTTCCTTTTGCTTGTATTTAATTTTATTCCAACACTCTATGTGTCTCCCTTTACTTGAGTGAAGAATCATATTGGCTAAGGTTCTGTTGATACATACATCAATCATGCATTTGTGCTATCATTTATGTTTTTTCCATAACTAAATATGTGAAATCTATATCCTAATGCATTTTATGCTCTTATGTATTAATTTTTTTATAGTTGTTGGGAAGAGATAAAACAAGTGAAATCCAATTACGATGGCTAGATCAAGAGGAAGTCGTAGTAGCTTAATGCGAGGAGTCTATGCTCATTCAACCAAGCTATTTCTCATGATCCTGTTATCATTGTCATGATGTGATGCTTATTAAAAGTATTGTCAAAAGTTATATTATTAAAAAAAAACATTTTAGGAATGATATATTTGTAAAAAAATACATATACCAGTGACTAATTTTGTCCTATTCTAACTGAAATAATTGATGGATAAAATTATAAAATAGTGAAATTAACATTAACCATAACTCAAATTTTGACCAAGTCCCAAATTTTCCATTGGTATAAGATATTGAAACAACAAATTGGTTGGTATAGCAAATTATAGTAGATTTAAGGAATTTTTCATTGGTATAGATATTTAGCCTTTACCAAAGTTTTTTACCTTTGTCCATTGATTTTTATGTTGGTATATGTCAAATTTCTTGTAGTGAGTGCATGCTAAAATTAGTTGTTGCTATGCAAAATCTAAATTTAGATTTTAGCTGTCTTTATTTTAATATTATTCTGGTTGATTAGGGTTGGCTACAAATACCATCAAAAGAACAAAATAATTTAATTTTTATTTTAATATTATTTCTCGTTGATTGTAGGTTGGCTACAAATACCCTCGGGAACAAAATAATTTAAAATATTAAAGAACATATAAAAGATTTTATTAGGAATATGGAGATGATAATGCTAATTGATGTTGCATTCGATCCATTGATATTATTTAAAAATCTTATATATAAATTTAAACATTAAATTTATTTTCCCTATTTTGTTTTAGTACGTGGAGAACGAGAGACATATATAAATGCCAAAACTATAAATTATGCAAATTTCATCTAATGATAACAATGATAATGAGTTATTAGACATATATCAAATTTTATTCTAACAATAACAATGTATTTGTGATATAAGTACCATCCATAATACCTATGATTTTATTCCACAGTTGTAAGGCAGCTAGGTTGGAGTTACACTATTCCCAATTATAAATAATCCATTAGATATTATTGAAAATAATAAATATTAATAGGTTTAACATTTAACGGGATGACTCCATTTTACACATATTTTTAGAAACCATTGAATAAAATATGAACGGGAATATTTTTTTGGTTAAACACAAATTCACTCTAATAGATTCAATAACCTATAACATTTCTTATTGAGGATATATTGTTTACCAAGTGTAAAGAAGATTACATGATATTTATATTTTAGTACAATAGATATTGACAAGACATTGAATGTGTTATTAACATAAAACTTATAGATCATTCTTTTGAAAAAGATTTTAAAGATAATTTAAATATAATATTAAAATAAAGTATTTTATATAAGAAAATAAATTTATTTTTCAAAATTACTTAAGAATATTTTAAAAACTATATTTTTTTTAGTTTTATTTTTTTAATAAACAAATTAATCAATACTGAAATAGAAGACAAACAAGAAACAAGTTGTGTCGTTATACCTTTTTGAATAGCAAAACCATAATTTCTACATGTATTAAAAAATTTAAAATGAATTTTATATTTTTCAATAAATAGAAGAGAATAATAATTACAAAAACATATAATGTGAACTAGAAAAAAAAAAGACATGGTTACACTTTAATATTATTTATCTCTATATATTTAAGGTTGTAATATAAATTATATTTTTCTCTTCAAAGTATAATAAAACTATTATTTTCTTTCATAATAAAACTATGACATAGCTTAATCACTTAAACTAGATAGATAAACATAAAACATGAAGTTCAAGATTTAATTTGATGTCTAATTTATAATTCGACTCATGTTTAATAAGCACAAGAAATTGTTCTAAATTATTATTTGGCACCAATTATTTTTGTTTTCTTTTCATTTATGAATAATTAAGCAAAAGACATTAAAAAACATTAACGTAAAACTGAAGAACAAAATACAAGGAAATAAAATATCAAAATAATAACTTTTTTAAAAATGAAATACTTAATCGCTACACATCTTTTTTAAGTTCTAACACAATAATAATAATAATAATAATAATAATAATAATAATAATAATAATAATAATAATAATAATAATAATAATAATAATAATAATAATAATAATAATAATAATAATAATAATAATAATAAAGATAATTGAAATACAATGTAATATACTTATAAGGAGTTATTGTAAAAAACATTAACAAAGAAAATCCAATATATTAAAAATATGAGAAAACTATTTAAATACTAGTATGAAGCACTTCATAATTCGTTCATTTTTTACACAATCTCACACACATTGGTTATTTTCATTTGAAATACATTTTAATTAATTTATGTCATGCTCAATTTATGTCAATTTAATATGAATGACTTTAGAGAGTGTGAGTAAAACTATTAAACTACTTAATCACACAAAAAATGGTGTAGTTTTTAAGAATTAATAATTTAAAATATTAAATAAAAATAATTGCTTATATTTATGATTCACACAAAAAATTGTGTAGTTTATAGGAATTAACATATTTAACTTGTACATTTGATTCTTCTCCATTTCGACTTCAGCGACCAGATGTCCAGACTTATCTTTGAGGTGCAACGTTTGATCTTTATGAGAATCAAATATCCCTCTAGTTAATTGTCCTGCACTCAATATGTTTGTTTTTGAGATCCGTACATAATATACATCTTGATTGACCTAATCAAGTCATCCTTTGCAATAATGATTGTGCCCTTTCCTTCGACCTTTATTTTAAACGCATTCTAAAGATGCATGGCCGTCTTTAATTTTTTCAATCTCTAAATAAGTGTTTGTCACTACACATGGGTTACTTGCTCCGAGTCAAGATACCATATAGTATCATTTTCTATGTCTACTTCCTTTGAGTCATTAGTAGAAAACCTTCATTCGAACTTGTCTCTAGGGCAAAGTTTATTGTCTCTTTCACCTTCTTTTCTAAGACGACAATCTTTTACAAGATGTCCCACTTTTCCACAGCTTATAGAAATTATAGGAATTTTCTTCCATAGTGCCCTATTTGTTTCATTTGTAACATTTAATGTTTAGGTAGTTTGTTCGACCACCTCTTTGACCACGCCCTTCGCCACCTGCTTTGTTGGCTTGATTGTCCTCTTTAAAGTTGTTATTTTGATAACTTTGACCACCATCACGTCCACGCCCCTCCCACGGAGTTTTTGAGAGAAGAGTGAATTTTCTTCTTTGGCGAGATCCATGTTTTATTTTGCATCATATGATGCCTCCTCCTTCGTCTTCACCTTGCGTTGTTTGTGTGCTTCGAGAGAACTTGTAACTTCTTCGACAGTAACTCTTGATTTTTTTTCCGATTCTTCTATTGCATATACTATATTTTCAAACTTGTTTGTCAAAGATTTCAAAATCATTTCGACAACACGAGCACCACTCAATGCTTCTCCATTTTGACTCAGCTTTGTTTTCTACCATTTGCTACACGAGTCCGACACGACTTCATCTCCTTCATCTTTATTATTTCTAATTCACCTTAAAGAGTTTGCAAGTTAACTTGCTTAACTCGCTTCTCCTCGAATGCTCTTTCAAACGTGTCCCACATCGCTTTCACCTAGTCAAACCAACAATCTTCTCAAAGGTTGATTCATCAACAACCCTAAACAACATGTACAATGTTGTTTTGTCTTTCGACACGTCTCTTTCAACGCCTTGATCTAGACTGAGGTGTACCCAATTGTATCAGTTGATTCTACAAACCCATCCCTTGTTACTTCTCACGCATCTAGAGATCCAAGAAGCTCCTTCATCTAGATACTCCAATTTTCATAATTTGATTTTGATAGTTGTGGTAGTGGCATCCGATTCATCATGTTCGTGGCTCGAGACCAATTTGAAGACAGAAACAAGACAATAACAAAGATGATACAAATGGGTTATATATAGAGAGACGCAACATACAAAGATATAAATGCTACATAGGAAATGCAGTATAAAAAATGCTAGACATTTTCAAGATATTGGAGATCCAAGAAATGGACTTTTCTCATCCCAAGAGAATATATCTTTTTTTCTTCCTTTTGCTTGTATTTAAATTTATTCCAACACTCTATGTGTCAACCTTTACCTTAGTGAAGAATCATATTGGCTAAGGTTCTGTTGATACATACATCAATCATGCATTTGTGATATCATTTATGTTTTTTCCATAACTAATTATGTGAAATCTATATCCTAATGCATTTTATGCTCTTATGTATTAATTTTGTTATAGTTGTTGGGAAGAGATCAAACAAGTGAAATCCAATTACGATGGCTAGATCAATAGTAGAGGAAATCGTTGTAGCTTAATGTGAGGAGTTTATGCTCATTCAACCAAGCTATTTTCTTGATCCTCATATCATTGTCATGATATGATGCTTATTAAAATTATTGTCAAAATTTATATTATTAAAAAAACATTTTAGGAATGATATATTTGTAAAAATACATATACCAACGACTAATTCGCCCTATTCTAATGGAAATAATTGATGGATAAAATTATAAAATAGTGAAATTAACATTAACTATAACTCAAATTTTGACCAAGTCCTAAATTTTCCATTGGTATAAGATATTGAAACAACAAATTGCACTTGGTATAACAAATTATAGTAGATTTAAATAATTTTTCATTGGTATAGATATTTAGCCTTTTACCAATGTTTTTTTACCTTTGTCCATTGATTTTTGCGGTTGGTATATGTCAAATTTCTTGTAGTGAGTGCATGCTAAAATTAGTTGTTGTTATGCAAAATCTAAATTTAGATTTTAACTGTCTTTATTTTAATATTATTTCGTTGATTGTAGGGTTGGCTACAAATACCATCAAAAAGGAAAAAAATAATTTAATTCTTTATTTTAATATTGTTTCTGGTTGATTGTAGGGGTTGGCTACAAATACCCATAGGGAACAAAATAATTTAAAAATATTAAAGAACATATAAAAGAATTTATTAGGGAATCTGGAGATGATAATGCTAATTGATGTTGCATTCAGATCCATTGATATTATTTAAAAATCTTATATATAAATTTAGACATTTAATTTATTTTTCCTATTTTGTTTTAGTACATGGAGAACGAGAGACATATATAAATGCCAAAACTATAAATTATGCAAATTTCATCTAACAATAACAATGATAATGAGTTACTAGACATATATCAAATTTTATTCGAACAATAATAATGTATTTGTGATATAAGTACCTGGTCATAATACCTATGATTTTATTCAATGGTTGTAAGGCAGTTCAGATAGGTTGGAGTTACACTATTCCCAATTATAAATAATCCTTTAGATATTATGGAAAATAATAAATATTAATAGGTTTAACATTTAACGGGATGACTCCATTTTACACATATTTTTAGAAACCATTGAATAGAATATGAACGGGAATATTTTTTTGGTTAAAGACAAATTCACTCTAATAGATTCAATAACATATAACATTTCTTATTGAGGATATTTTGTTTACCAAGTGTAAAGAAGATTACATGATATTTATATTTTAGTACAATAAATATTGACAAGACATTGAATGTGTTATTAACATAAAACTTATAGATCATTCTTTTGAAATAAATTTTAAAGATTATTTAAATCTAATATTAAAATAAATATATAAGAAAAATAAATTTATTTTTCAAAATTACTTAAGAATATTTTAAAAACTATTTTTTTTAGTTTTATTTTTTTAATAAACAAATTAATCAATACTGAAATAGAAGACAAACAAGAAACAAGTTGTGCCGCTATACCTTTTTGAATAGCAAAACCATAATTCTCTACATGTATTAAAAAAATTAAAATTGAATTCTTTATATTTTTCAATAAATAGAAGAGAATAATAATTAAAAAAACATATAATGTGAACTAGAAAAAAAAGACATGGTTACACTTTAATATTATTTATCTCTTTATATTTAAGGTTGTAATATAAATGATATTTTTCTCTTCAAAATATAATAAAACTATTATTTTCTTTCATAACAAAACTATGACATAGCTTAATCACTTAAACTAGATAAATATACATAAAAACATTAAGTTTAAGATTTAATTAGATGTCTAATTTATAATTCAACTCATGTTTAATAAGCACAACAAATTGTTCTAAATTATTATTTGGCACCAATTATTTGTGTTTTCTTTTCTTTTACGAATAATTAAGCAAAAGACATTAAAAAAACATTAATATAAAAGTGAAGAACAAAATACAAGGAAATAAAATATCAAAATAATATCTTTTTTAAAAATGAAAAACTTAATCGCTACACTTTTTTTAAGTTCTAAATAATAATAATAATAATAATAATAATAATAATAATAATAATAATAATAATAATAATAATAATAATATTAATAATAATAATAATAATAATAAAAAAGATAATTGAAATACAACGTAAGATACTTATAAGGAGTTATTGTAAAAAACATTAACAAAGAAAATGCAATATATTAAAAATATGAGAAAACTATTTAAATACTAGTATGAAGCACTTCATAATTGTTCATTTTTACACAATCTCACACGCATTTGTTATTTTATTTGAAATACATTTTAATTAATTTATGTCATGCTCAATTTATGTCAATTTAATATGAATGACTTTAAAGAGTGTGAGTAAAACTATTAAACTACTTAATCACACAAAAAATGGTGTAGTTTTTAAGAATTAATAATTTTAAATATTAAATAAAATAATTGCTTATATTTATGATTCACACAAAAATTGTGTAGTTTTTAGGAATTAATATATTCAACTTGTACTTCCATTCTTCTCCATTTCGACTTCAATGACTGATGTCTAGACTTACCTTTGAGGTGCAACGCTTTGATCTTTCATGAGAATCAAATATCCTCTCTCGTTAATTGTCCCACTCAATATGTTTGTTTTGAGATCCGTACATAATATACATCTTGATTGACCCAATCAAGTCATCCTTCACACATTGTGCCTTTCCTTCGACCTTTATTTTAAACGCATCTCCGAAAGATGCATGGCCATCTTTAATTTTTTCAATCTCTAAATAAGTGTTTATCACCACATAGGTTACTTGCTCCCGAGTCAAGATACCATATAGTATCATTTTCTATGTCTACTTCTTTTGAGTCATTAGTAAAAACCTTCATTTGAACTTGTCTCTAGGGCAAAGTTTGTTGTCTCTTTCACCTTCTTTCTAAGACGACAATCTTTTACAAGATGTCCCACTTTTCCACGCTATAGAAATTATAGGAATTACAGCCTTCTGATAGTGCCCTTATTTGTTTCATTTGTAACATTTAATGTTTAGGTAGTTTGTTCGACCACCTCTTTGACCACGCCCCTCCGCCACACCAATTTTGTTGGCTTGATTGTCCTCTTTTAAAGTTGTTATTTTGATAACTTTGACCACCATCGCTCTTCACCACCTCCCTAGAATGTTTTAGAGAAAGTGCATTTTCCCTCAAGAGATCCTTGTTTTGTTTTGCATCATATGATGCCTCCTCCTTCGCTCTTCATCTTGTGTTGTTTTGGTACTTCGAGAGAACTTGCAACTTCTTCTACAGAAATCTCAAATTTTTTCAATTCTTCTATTGCATATACTATATTTTCAAACTTGTTTGTCAAAGATCTCAAAATCATTTCCACAACACGAGCATCACTCAATGCTCCATTTTGACTCGTTTGTTTTCTACCATTTGCATACGCTACATAGTCCGACACGGACTTCATCTCCTTCATCTTCATTATTTCTAATTCACCTCAAAGAGTTTGCAAGCGAACTTGCTTAAACTCCGCTCTTCTCCAACGCTCTTTCAAAGGTGTCCCACATCGCTTTCGACCTAGTCAAACCAACAATCTTCTCAAAGGTTGATTCATCAACAACCCTAAACAACATGTACAATGTTGTTTTGTCTTCGACACGCCTCTTTCAACGCCTTGATCTAGACCGAGGTGTACCCAAATGATTCTACAAACCCATCCTGTTACTTCTCACGCATCTAGAGATCCAAGAAGCTCCTTCATCTAGATACTCCAATTTTCATAATTTGATTTTGATAGTTGTGTGGTGGCATCTGATTCATCATGTTCGCCGTTGGCTCTCGAGACCAATTGAAGACATAAACAAGACAATAACAAAATGATACAAATGGGTTATATATAGAGAGACCCAACATACAAAGATATAAATGCTACATAGGAATGCAAGATAAAAATGCTAGACATTTTCAAGGTATTGAGATCCAAGAAATGGACTTTTCTCATCCCAAGAGAATATATCTTTTTCTTCCTTTTGCTTGTATTTAATTTTATTCCAACACTCTATGTCTCCCTTTACCAAGTGAAGAATCATATTGGGTAAGGTTACTTGATACATACAATCATGCATTTGTGCTATCATTTATGTTTTTTCCAAAACTAATTATGTGAAATCTATATCCTAATGCATTTTATGCTCTTATTAATTTTGTTTTAGTTGTTGGAAGAGATCAAACAAGTGAAATCCAATTATTATGGCTAGATCAATAGTAGAGGAAGTCGTAGCTTAATGTGAGGAGTTTATGCTATTCACAAGCTATTTCTCATGATCCTTATCTTTTCTCATGATGTGCATATTGAAATTATTGTCAAAATTTATATTATTAAAAAAACATTTTAGGAATGATATATTTGTAAAAAATACATATACCAACGACTAATTGGTCTATTCTAACGAAATAATTGATGGATAAAATTATAAAATAGTGAAATTAACATTAACTATAACTCAAATTTTGACCAAGTCTCAAATTTTCATTGGTATAAGATATTGAAACAACAAAATGCGTTGGTATAACAAATTATAAGACTTAAATAATTTTTCATTGGTATAGATATTTAGCCTTTACCAATGTTTACCTGAATTCCCAAAGATACTTATGATTCTAGAATAACATTAACAGTCGAGCCACCCAGTCTTCAACAAACCACATCCAGAGAAAGTTCACCATTAACTGAAGGACCAACACACCAATGATTACAATCATCACCCAATGACCCTTTACCTAAGTCCTACTAACAGTTCTACCACCCTCAATCACTGCGATATCAACCTATTGAATAATGAAGGTAAGACACTGAAAATATTTGATTTTAAAGCTTAATCAAGAGACAAACACTGCGTGTTTTAAAGCTTTGGTGATAAACTACTCCTTACAAAGAAATCCTAGTCCAATGCACTTATCAATCGATAGTTGCTTGGCTCACAAGAGAAACTAGAATTACACAATACCAACTTTACAAAACCAATAAATACACAAACAAAAGCCTTCAATGTCTTCAAATGAAACCAGAGGGCGTGAACAGAGTGTGGTTGAATTCTTTATATAGTAAGCACCCGAATCTTCGGCCGGCTTCCATAAAGATAGCTAGGTTTACTTAATTTTCTCCTAAAACATGGTTTGTTCAACAACCAATTTAGGTTTAATTAAGATTAACCTAGCACCACGTGCATGCTTTCTAATAACGAGAAAAACATAAATAAATGCTCAACAAACTTCTGAAAAACTCAGAAAAACTGATTCATAACGTATCAAACACATCAATGTCATAACATCTCGTTATGACATCGATCGCTTTCGAATTTCAAGCACAACTCAGCTTCCCCTGCTCGAACATGATTTTACCATCCTTGTCTCAAAGAAGATTTATCTTCAATCTCCGAATGTCATGACATCTATCAAGACATTTCTAAAGCCTAGTTTTACCAAAATTGATGCCAACTTAAAACACTAACAAACTCCCTTTGGCACATTTTTGCTAAAACTACTAGACCTATGAGTACAAAATGCAAAGAAGATAACAACCTAGTTCTAAAGTTTTCCTAAGCTTTCCTAAGCGCTATAACTAGAACTTAGAGAAGATAAACTTACCCATACAAAACCCAAACTTCCCACATACATAACGCCCAAAATTGTTAAACCTGGTCATACAATTCCCATACAGCCTTCCCAAACATGAATTAACCTAGCAAGATTTCTCCCCTTTAGCCACAAAGGGCCAAAGGAAACCATACAGTACCCAATTATGCGTAATATAATAAGTACCAAAGATTTAAATGTTACAAATCGCCAACACATTATATCATCCAAAGAACACAAATGGAAACAAGAAACAAAGCGTAATGCACCATTTGGATGTAAACAACAAAGAAGGGCAAGGAGACATCAAGTGCTTTCCGTAAGAAGCACATGGAAGGAAGCATCTTGAGCCTCTTCACCACCTCGACCATCCGAACATCATCATCTTCAATATCACCAACGAAGATCATTATCGCCTTTCTTCATCCCTCAACCTCTCGTGTCCTATCTAGTTGAGAGATAAACTCTTCCAGACTTTGCTTTCGCTTCAAGCTCCTGAAGTTGCTCTTAGCACAATGAATTTGACACCGTCGAGAATTTTCTTTGATAAATGATGTCTCGTGAGATGTCATGACAATGTCCGGGACATGCTTCCCTTGGTAGGCTGTAGTGGAATCTAAGAGCGAGGCTCTTTGCGCATCAATCAAGCACAAGAATGCCGGATACGATCAATTATAATTCCACACGCAGTGGGAGGAAAATCTATCGACCTTTGATAAAGATAGATTAGCATGCTTGAGTGTCTCGATCAATATGTGGATCCATAGTCAAAGCTGAGTTCCTAATGTATAAACAAATCTTCCCAATCCATTAGAAATAGTGGATTTGTGATTGGTCGGGACCCAATTCCAGCACCAATCTTATGCAAGATGGCAAATTTACACTCAATTTGTGAAATGAGAGAGTTCTCCCTTTGAGGCCATTGTCTGACTTGTTTGGCAAAGGATGGTTTGACAAATCTGTTGTCGCTTTCCTCCAGCCCGGCCGAGTGTTAGCATCTTTCTAGAATCTATTGATCGATCACATTGAGAAAACCTCACTTTTCTCCTCATAAGGGCCCCGTAATCATTAGAATTATCCTCACGTCATTAGAGATTGACACAAACTCTCAATTAAAGTCAGCAACAAAGAGTTTCTCCAATCGCTTTCATTAGTCCCGCCTCCTTAATCGATTTACAACTTTACACCTGCAGCACTTTTATTCTCCAAAGCAATCTTCTTCAGTAAACATACTTCCATCTCCAAAGATCGGACGATGGAACGAGATGTCATCAATGGCTACTCTGAGCACCACGGCGCTTCCAGAGTCGCTTTCTTCCTGATGGATGTCGCGACATTCATTTCAACATCAAACTCAATCTTGATCCGACTGCAAGGTTCGTGTATTTTTTTTTCTTTACACCGTGTCCCTCGGTCCGAGCCACCACCAATGTGCTTTTTGTATTACATTTCAGGTTCACTTGTTCCAGTTTCAAAATTTAGAAACAACAACCTTTTCTTTTAACAGACTCATGAGGCGCCCTATTTTCCCTTTCTCCTCATCATCCTCTTTGCAATGCTAGGATTAACATTGGCAATGAGGTCATTGCTCGAGAATACTTCATCCGTTCATTTATTGGTTTCATCCAAATTTCGTAATTCAACAGGGACTTTTCAAGTTTATCATCAATCAAGTTTCTCTCGAGTCTCTTCTAGAATACTATCGAGATAGTCAAGAGGGAGTTTCATTCGAAACACACTTAGTCGGAGATTCCTCAAGAAATATCATTAAATCACATCTTCAGTTGGGTTAATTTAAGTTTCATTACAAGCATCGTATAATACTCACTGTAATCTTTAACTAAGGATCAACAAGATTCTTATCGAGAATCAACATGACCGCATGTCTCGACATTCTCCTCATGACCTGATCAACTCCGCTAAGCTGTGGCTAGCGTGACTTTCATTTATGAGGAACCAAACCTGTGAACAAATCGATTCTCATCGGATACTCAGTCATTATCCTAGCTATAACACGCAGACTCCACTCCGGGTTCACCTTTCCTGGGGAAACGTAAGATGATGGAATGGTGAGGGTTCAAAGGGGAAGCTTCTGATCTTCGTATTTCTCAGGCGCAATTTCAACTTTTCTCCTCGATCAAGAGCTATCATACAAGAACGGTAACCTTCAGCTGCTTAGCCTGCATTGACCAACATTTTCCGACTTCACCATGAGGGAGACGATGTTCTGCCTTTTGGGACGATTGACGAGATTAAAGCCAAGACATTTTTCATTAGTTGTCAGACTCGAGAGTTTAAAAGGCAAGGGATTTCGAGTTTCTTTTTAGGATTTAAGAAAGAATGATACTACTGTGTTGAGAACCTTTATATGGGGTGTCCTTCCCATTCTCGAATTTTTAAACAGATGAAAATACTTAAATAACCCACTTAATGGCAAAATTGAAATAACAAGTCCATTTTATCCTTTGTCATAGTACGCTTAATCACAACCCTCATACGATACAAAACCCAATTTGTCCCTTAAAGTCTGTCGACTAACCTCAAGAACTTTTGCAACAATGTCCTAGTACAAAGTTAATGACATCCTCGTATTTATTAATACTCAATCGTCCGCTTTCCATCCGCACCATCCTAGAACAATCACTATCGTACCGCGAGCTTCCAACATTCAGTGGATC
>CM038796.1:196660398-196749964 GCA_021764765.1 Vicia sativa
ATACTTATATCACAAATACATTGTTATTGTTGTTTTTTAATAAAATTTGATATATGTCTAGTAACTCATTATCATTGTTGTTAGATGAAATTTGCATAATTTTAGTTTTGGCATTTATATATGTCTCATTCTCCGTAATAAATTTATAAATAATATTTTTAAATAATATCCTCATAAAAAATGTTATATGTTATTGAATCTATTAGGGTGACTTTGTCTTTCCTTGAAAAATATTATTTCTAAAAATCCTTTTAAAATGGACTCATCTCTTTAAATGTTAAACCTATTAATTTTTATTATTTTCAATAATATTTAAAGGATTATAATTGGTAATAGGGTAACTCAACCTATCCCAAGCGCCTTACAACCATTGAATAAAATCATAGGTATTATGGTGAGATACATATCACAAATACATTATTATTAGATAAATTTGCATAATTTTTGTTTTTAGCATTGATATATGTCTCTCATTCTCCACGTAATAAAACATAAATTTATAAATAATATTTTAAAATAATATCCTCAATAAAAATGTTATATATTATTGAATCTATTAGGGTGACTTTGTCTTTCACGAAAAATATTAGCGTTCTAAAAATCCTTGTAAAATGGACTCATCTCTTTAAATGTTAAATCTATTAATTTTATTATTTTCAATAATATTTAAAGGATTATAATTATAGTGTAACTCAAACTATCCAACTGCCATACAACTCAGAATAAAATCATAGGTATTATGGTGATACTTATATCACAAATACATTGTTATTGTTGTTTTTAATAAAATTTGATATATGTCTAGTAACTCATTATCATTGTTATTGTTAGATGAAATTTGCATAATTTTTAGTTTTGCATTTATATATGTCTCTCATTCTCCATAATAAACATCAACTTATAAATAATATTTTTAAATAATATCCTCAATAAAAAATGTTATATGTTATTGAATCTATTAGGGTGACTTTGTCTTTCACGAAAAATATTCGTTTCTAAAAATCCTTGTAAAATGGACTCATCTCTTTAAATGTTAAATCTATTAATTTTTATTATTTTCAATAATATTTAAAGGATTATAATTGGTAATAGTGTAACTCCAACCTATCAGCCTTACAACCCTTGAATAAAATCATAGGTATTATGGGCGGATACTTATATCACAAATACATTGTTATTGTTTTGAATAAATTTGATATATGTCTAGTAACTCATTATCATTGTTATTGTTAGATGAAATTTGCATAATTTTTAGTTTTGAATTTATATGTCTCATTACGTAATAAAACATAAATTTATAAATAATATTTTAAATAATATCCTCAATAAAAATTTTATATGTTATTGAATCTTTTAGGGTGACTTTGTCTTTCATGAAAAATATTCGCGTTTCTAAAATCCTTGTAAAATGGACTCATCTCTTTAAATGTTAAATCTATTAATTTTTATTATTTTCAATAATATTTAAAGGATTATAATTGGTAATAGTGTAACTCAACCTATCATTTGCCTTACAACCATTGAATAAAATTAGGTATTATGAGATACTTATCACAAATACATTGTTATTGTTGTTTTTGAATAAAATTTGATATATGTCTAGTAACTCATTATCATTGTTATTGTTAGATGAAATTTGCATAATTTTTAGTTTTGGCATTTATATATGTCTCTCATTCTCCATTAATAAAACATAAATTTATAAATAATGTTTTTAAATAATATCCTCAATAAAAATGTTATATGTTATTGAATCTATTAGGTGACTTTGTCTTTCCAAAAATATTAAGTTTCTAAAATCCTTGTAAAATGGACTCATCTCTTTAAATGTTAAATCTAATTTTTTATTATTTTCAATAATATTTAAAGGATTATAATTGGTAATAGTGTAACTCCAACCTATCCCATTTTAACCCTTGAATAAAATCATAGGTATTATGGTAGAATACTTATATCACAAATACATTGTTATTGTTGTTTTTGAATAAAATTTGATATATGTCTAGTAACTCATTATCATTGTTATTGTTAGATGATTTGCATAATTTTTAGTTTTGGAATTTATATATGTCTCATTCTACGTAATAAAACATAAATTTATAAATAATATTTTAAATAATATCCTCAATAAAAATGTTATATGTATTGAATCTATTAGGGTGACTTTGTCTTTCACGAAAAATATTCGCGTTTCTAAAAATCCTTGTAAAATGGACTCATCTCTTTAAATGTTAATTCTATTAATTTTATTATTTTCAATAATATTTAAAGGATTATAATTGAATAGTGTAACTCCAAACTATCAACTGCCATACAACTGAATAAAATCATAGGTATTATGGTAGGATACTTATATCACAAATACATTGTTATTGTTGTTTTTAATAAAATTTGATATATGTCTAGTAACTCATTATCATTGTTATTGTTAGATGAAATTTGGATAATTTTAGTTTTGCATTTATATATGTCTCTCATTCTCAACGTAATAAAACATAAATTTATAAATAATATTTTAAATAATATCCTCAATAAAAATGTTATATGTTATTGAATCTATTAGGGTGACTTTGTCTTTCACGAAAAATATTCGTTTCTAAAAATCCTTGTAAAATGGACTCATCTCTTTAAATGTTAAATCTATTAATTTTTATTATTTTCAATAATATTTAAAGGATTATAATTGGTAATAGTGTAACTCAACCTATCCAACTGCCTTAACCCTTGAATAAAATCATAGGTATTATGGGAATACTTATATCACAAATACATTGTTATTGTTGTTTTTGAATAAAATTTGATATATGTCTAGTAACTCATTATCATTGTTATTAGATGAAATTTGCATAATTTTTAGTTTTGGCATTTATATATGTCTCTCATTCTACGTAATAAAACATAAATTTATAAATAATGATTTTAAATAATATCCTCAATAAAAAATTTTATATGTTATTGAATCTTTTAGGGTGACTTTGTCTTTCATGAAAAATATTCGCGTTTCTAAAAATCCTTGTAAAATGGACTCATCTCTTTAAATGTTAAATCTATTAATTTTTATTATTTTCAATAATATTTAAAGGATTATAATTGGTAATAGTGTAACTCAACCTATCCAACGCCTTACAACCATTGAATAAAATCATAGGTATTATGAAGGATACTTATATCACAAATAAATTATTATTGTTGTTTTTGAATAAAATTTGATATATGTCTAGTAACTCATTATCATTGTTATTGTTAGATGAAATTTGCATAATTTTAGTTTTGGCATTTATATATGTCTCTCATTCTACGTAATAAAACATAAATTTATAAATAATATTTTTAAATAATATCCTCAATAAAAAATGTTATATGTTATTGAATCTATTAGGGTGACTTTGTCTTTCACGAAAAATATTCGCGTTTCCAAAAATCCTTGTAAAATGGACTCATCTCTTTAAATGTTAAATCTATTAATTTTTATTATTTTCAATAATATTTAAAGGATTATAATTGGTAATAATGTAACTCAACCTATCAGCCTTACAACCTTGAATAAAATCATAGGTATTATGGTGATACTTATATCACAAATACATTATTATTGTTGTTTTTGAATAAAATTTGATATATGTCTAGTAACTCATTATCATTGTTATTGTTAGATGAAATTTGCATAATTTTTAGTTTTGGCATTTATATATGTCTCTCATTCTCCACGTAATAAAACATAAATTTATAAATAATATTTTTAAATAATATCCTCAATAAAAATGTATATTATTGATCTATTAGGGTGACTTTGTCTTTCACGAAAAATATTCGCGTTTCTAAAAATCCTTGTAAAATGGACTCATCTCTTTAAATGTTAATTCTATTAATTTTATTATTTTCAATAATATTTAAAGGATTATAATTGGTAATAGTGTAACTCAAACTATCCAACTGCCATACAACTCTGAATAAAATCATAGGTATTATGGAGATACTTATATCACAAATACATTATTATTGTTGTTTTTAATAAAATTTGATATATGTCTAGTAACTCATTATCATTATTATTTAGATGAAATTTGCATAATTTTAGTTTTGCATTTATATATGTCTCATTCTCACGTAATAAAACATAATTTATAAATAATATTTTTAAATAATATCCTCAATAAAAATGTTATATATTATTGAATCTATTAGGGTGACTTTGTCTTTCGGAAAAATATTCGCGTTCCAAAAATCCTTGTAAAATGGACTCATCTCTTTAAATGTTAAATCTATTAATTTTTATTATTTTCAATAATATTTAAAGGATTATAATTGGTAATAGTGTAACTCCAACCTATCAATGCCTTACAACCTTGAATAAAATCATAGGTATTATAGGAATACTTATATCACAAATACATTGTTATTGTTGTTTTTGAATAAAATTTGATATATGTCTAGTAACTCATTATCATTATTATTGTTAGATGAAATTTGCATAATTTTTAGTTTTGGATTTATATATGTCTCTCATTCTCACGTAATAAAACATAATTTATAAATAATATTTTAAATAATATCCTCAATAAAAATTTTTATATGTTATTGAATCTTTTAGGGTGACTTTGTCTTTCATGAAAAATATTAGCGTTTCTAAAAATCCTTGTAAAATGGACTCATCTCTTTAAATGTTAAATCTATTAATTTTATTATTTTCAATAATATTTAAAGGATTATAATTGGTAATAGTGTAACTCAACCTATCAATACCTTACAACCATTGAATAAAATCATAGGTATTATGGTACTTATATCACAAATACATTATTATTGTTGTTTTTGAATAAAATTTGATATATGTCTAGTAACTCATTATCATTATTATTGTTAGATGAAATTTGCATAATTTTTAGTTTTGGCATTTATATATGTCTCATTCTACGTAATAAAACATAAATTTATAAATAATATTTTAAATAATATCCTCAATAAAAAATGTTATATGTATTGAATCTATTAGGGTGACTTTGTCTTTCACGAAAAATATTAGCGTTTCTAAAAATCCTTGTAAAATGGACTCATCTCTTTAAATGTTAAATCTATTAATTTTATTATTTTCAATAATATTTAAAGGATTATAATTGGTAATAGTGTAACTCAACCTATCCCAATGCCTTACAATTGAATAAAATCATAGGTATTATGGAGAATACTTATATCACAAATACATTATTATTGTTGTTTTGAATAAAATTTGATATATGTCTAGTAACTCATTATCATTGTTATTGTTAGATGAAATTTGCATAATTTTTAGTTTTGGAATTTATATGTCTCTCATTCTACGTAATAAAACATAAATTTATAAATAATATTTTAAATAATATCCTCAATAAAAATGTTATATGGTATTGAATCTATTAGGGTGACTTTGTCTTTCACGAAAAATATTCGTTTCTAAAATCCTTGTAAAATGGACTCATCTCTTTAAATGTTAATTCTATTAATTTTATTATTTTCAATAATATTTAAAGGATTATAATTGGTCATAGTGTAACTCAACTATCCCAACTGCCATACAACTGAATAAAATCATAGGTATTATGGTGGATACTTATATCACAAATACATTATTATTGTTGTTTTTTAATAAAATTTGATATATGTCTAGTAACTCATTATCATTATTATTGTTAGATGAAATTTGGATAATTTTTAGTTTTGCATTTATATATCTCTCATTCTCAACGTAATAAAACATAAACTTATAAATAATATTTTAAATAATATCCTCAATAAAAATGTTATATGTTATTGAATCTATTAGGGTGACTTTGTCTTTCGAAAAATATTAGCGTTTCTAAAATCCTTGTAAAATGGACTCATCTCTTTAAATGTTAAATCTATTAATTTTATTATTTTCAATAATATTTAAAGGATTATAATTGGTAATAGTGTAACTCAACCTATCAATGCCTTACAACCCTTGAATAAAATCATAGGTATTATGGTGAATACTTATCACAAATACATTATTATTGTTGTTTTTGAATAAAATTTGATATATGTCTAGTAACTCATTATCATTGTTATTGTTAGATGAAATTTGCATAATTTTAGTTTTGGCATTTATATATGTCTCTCATTCTACGTAATAAAACATAAATTTATAAATAATATTTTTAAATAATATCCTCAATAAAAAATTTTATATGTTATTGAATCTTTTAGGGTGACTTTGTCTTTCATAAGCGTTTCTAAAATCCTTGTAAAATGGACTCATCTCTTTAAATGTTAAATCTATTAATTTTATTATTTTCAATAATATTTAAAGGATTATAATTGGTAATAGTGTAACTCAACCTATCCAACTGCCTTACAACCATTGAATAAAATCATAGGTATTATGAGATACTTATATCACAAATAAATTGTTATTGTTGTTTTTGAATAAAATTTGATATATGTCTAGTAACTCATTATCATTGTTATTGTTAGATGAAATTTGCATAATTTTTAGTTTTGCATTTATATATGTCTCTCATTCTCCACGTAATAAAACATAAATTTATAAATAATATTTTAAATAATATCCTCAATAAAAATGTTATATAGTATTGAATCTATTAGGGTGACTTTGTCTTTCACGAAAAATATTCGCGTTTCAAAATCCTTGTAAAATGGACTCATCTCTTTAAATGTTAAATCTATTAATTTTTATTATTTTCAATAATATTTAAAGGATTATAATTGGTAATAGTGTAACTCCAACCTATCAACTGCCTTCAACCATTGAATAAAATCATAGTATTATGGGCAGATACTTATATCACAAATACATTATTGTTGTTTTTGAATAAAATTTTATATATGTCTAGTAACTCATTATCATTATTATTGTTAGATGAAATTTGCATAATTTTTAGTTTGGCATTTATATATGTCTCTCATTCTCCACGTAATAAAACATAAATTTATAAATAATATTTTTAATAATATCCTCAATAAAAATGTTATATGTATTGAATCTATTAGGGTGACTTTGTCTTTCACGAAAAATATTCGCGTTTCTAAAAATCCTTGTAAAATGGACTCATCTCTTTAAATGTTAATTCTATTAATTTTATTATTTTCAATAATATTTAAAGGATTATAATTGGTAATAGTGTAACTCAACCTATCCATTTGCCTTACAACCCTTGAATAAAATCATAGGTATTATGGAGATACTTATATCACAAATACATTATTGTTGTTTTTTGAATAAAATTTTATATATGTCTAGTAACTCATTATCATTGTTATTGTTAGATGAAATTTGCATAATTTTTAGTTTTAGCATTTATATATGTCTCTCATTCTCCACGTAATAAATTTATAAATAATATTTTTAAATAATATCCTCAATAAAAAATGTTATATGTTTTTGAATCTATTAGGGTGACTTTGTCTTTCACGAAAAATATTCGCGTTTCTAAAAATCCTTGTAAAATGGACTCATCTCTTTAAATGTTAAATCTATTGATTTTTATTATTTTCAATAATATTTAAAGGATTATAATTGGTAATAGTGTAACTCAACCTATCCTGCCTTACAACCATTGAATAAAATCATAATTATGGAGATACTTATATCACAAATACATTGTCATTGTTGTTTTTTTGAATAAAATTTGATATATGTCTAGTAACTCATTATCATTGTTATTGTTAGATGAAATTTGCAGAACTTTAGTTTTGGCATTTATATATGTCTCTCATTCTCCACGTAATAAAACATAATTTATAAATAATATTTTTAAATAATATCCTCAATAAAAATGTTATATGTTATAGAATCTATTAGGGTGACTTTGTCTTTCAAGAAAAATATTTGCGTTTCTAAAATCCTTGTAAAATGGACTCATCTCTTTAAATGTTAAATCTATTAATTTTATTATTTTCAATAATATTTAAAGGATTATAATTGGTAATAGTGTAACTCAACCTATCCCAACTGCCTTACAACAATTGAATAAAATCATAGGTATTATGAGATACTTATATCACAAATACATTATTATTGTTGTTTTTGAATAAAATTTGATATATGTCTAGTAACTCATTATCATTGTTATTGTTAGATGAAATTTGCATAATTTTTAGTTTGGCAATTATATATGTCTCATTCTCCACGTAATAAAACATAAATTTATAAATAATATTTTAAATAATATCCTCAATAAAAATGTTATATATTATTGAATCTATTAGGGTGACTTTGTCTTTCAAGAAAAATATTTGCGTCTCTAAAATCCTTGTAAAATGGACTCATCTCTTTAAATGTTAAATCTATTAATTTTATTATTTTCAATAATATTTAAAGGATTATAATTGGTAATAGTGTAACTCCAACCTATCCGCCCTTCAACCTTGAATAAAATCATAGGTATTATGGGAATACTTATATCACAAATACATTGTTATTGTTGTTTTTGAATAAAATTTTATATATGTCTAGTAACTCATTATCATTGTTATTGTTAGATGAAATTTGCATAATTTTAGTTTTGCATTTATATATGTCTCTCATTCTCCACGTAATAAAACATAAATTTATAAATAATATTTTAAATAATATCCTCAATAAAAATGTTATATGTTATTGAATCTATTAGGGTGACTTTGTCTTTCACGAAAATATTCGCGTTTCTAAAATCCTTGTAAAATGGACTCATCTCTTTAAATGTTAATTCTATTAATTTTATTATTTTCAATAATATTTAAAGGATTATAATTGGTAATAGTGTAACTCAACCTATCAATGCCTTACAACCTTGAATAAAATCATAGGTATTATAGGGAATACTTATATCACAAATACATTGTTATTGTTGTTTTTTGAATAAAATTTGTTATATGTCTAGTAACTCATTATCATTATTATTGTTAGATGAAATTTGCATAATTTTAGTTTTGGCATTTATATATGTCTCTCATTCTCACGTAATAAATTTATAAATAATATTTTTAAATAATATCCTCAATAAAAATGTTATATATTATTGAATCTATTAGGGTGACTTTGTCTTTCATGAAAAATATTCGTTTCTAAAAATCCTTGTAAAATGGACTCATCTCTTTAAATGTTAAATCTATTAATTTTATTATTTTCAATAATATTTAAAGGATTATAATTGGTAATAGTGTAACTCCAACCTATCCCAATTGCCTTACAACCCTTGAATAAAATCATAGGTATTATGAGATACTTATATCACAAATACATTATTATTTGTTTTTTTTTAAATAAAATTTGATATATGTCTAGTAATCATTATCATTGTTATTGTTAGATGAAATTTGCATAATTTTAGTTTGGAATTTATATATATCTCTCATTCTCCACGTAATAAATTTATAAATAATATTTTAAATAATATCCTCAATAAAAATGTTATATGTTTTGAATCTATTAGGGTGACTTTGTCTTTCACGAAAAAAATATTCGTTTCTAAAAATCCTTGTAAAATGGACTCATCTCTTTAAATGTTAAATCTATTAATTTTAATATTTTCAATAATATTTAAAGGATTATAATTGGTAATAGTGTAACTCCAACCTATCCCAACGCCTTACAACCATTGAATAAAATCATAGGTATTATGAAATGATTCTTATATCACAAATACATTGTTATTGTTAGATGAAATTTGCATAATTTTTAGTTTTGCATTTATATATGTCTCTCATTCTCCACGTAATAAAACATAAATTTATAAATAATATTTTAAATAATATCCTCAATAAAAATGTTATATGTTATTGAATCTATTAGGGTGACTTTGTCTTTCACGAAAAATATTCGTTTCTAAAAATCCTTGTAAAATGGACTCATCTCTTTAAATGTTAATTCTATTAATTTTATTATTTTCAATAATATTTAAAGGATTATAATTGGTCATAGTGTAACTCAACCTATCCAAGCCTTACAACCCTTGAATAAAATCATAGGTATTATAGGAATACTTATATCACAAATACATTGTTATTGTTGTTTTTTGAATAAAATTTGATATATGTCTAGTAACTCATTATCATTGTTATTGTTAGATGAAATTTGCATAATTTTTAGTTTTGCATTTATATATGTCTCTCATTCTCCACGTAATAAATTTATAAATAATATTTTTAAATAATATCCTCAATAAAAATGTTATATGTTTTGAATCTATTAGGGTGACTTTGTCTTTCACGAAAAATATTCGCGTTTCTAAAATCCTTGTAAAATGGACTCATCTCTTTAAATGTTAAATCTATTAATTTTTATTATTTTCAATAATATTTAAAGGATTATAATTGGTAATAGTGTAACTCAACCTATCAACTGCCTTACAACCATTGAATAAAATCATAGGTATTATGAGATACTTATATCACAAATACATTGTTATTGTTTTTTTTGAATAAAATTTGATATATGTCTAGTAACTCATTATCATTGTTATTGTTAGATGAAATTTGCATAATTTTTGTTTTGGCATTTATATATGTCTCTCATTCTCCACGTAATAAAACATAAATTTATAAATAATATTTTTAAATAATATCCTCAATAAAAATGTTATATGTTATTGAATCTATTAGGGTGACTTTGTCTTTCAAGAAAAATATTCGCGTTCTAAAAATCCTTGTAAAATGGACTCATCTCTTTAAATGTTAAATCTATTAATTTTATTATTTTCAATAATATTTAAAGGATTATAATTGTAATAGTGTAACTCAACCTATCCCAACCGCCTTACAACCATTGAATAAAATCATAGGTATTATGGGATACTTATATCACAAATACATTGTTATTGTTGTTTTGAATAAAATTTGATATATGTCTAGTAACTCATTATCATTGTTGTTAGATGAAATTTGCATAATTTTAGTTTTGGCATTTATATATGTCTCTCATTCTCCACGTAATAAAACATAAATTTATAAATAATATTTTAAATAATATCCTCAATAAAAATGTTATATCTTATTGAATCTATTAGGGTGACTTTGTCTTTCAAGAAAAATATTCGCGTCTCTAAAAATCCTTGTAAAATGGACTCATCTCTTTAAATGTTAAATCTATTAATTTTATTATTTTCAATAATATTTAAAGGATTATAATTGGTCATAGTGTAACTCCACCTATCAATGCCTTACAACCCTTGAATAAAATCATAGGTATTATGGAGATACTTATATCACAAATACATTGTTATTGTTGTTTTGAATAAAATTTTATATATGTCTAGTAACTCATTATCATTGTTATTGTTAGATGAAATTTGCATAATTTTAGTTTTGGCATTTATATATGTCTCTCATTCTCCACGTAATAAAACATAAATTTATAAATAATATTTTAAATAATATCCTCAATAAAAATGTTATATCTTATTGAATCTATTAGGGTGACTTTGTCTTTCAAGAAAAATATTCGCGTCTCTAAAAATCCTTGTAAAATGGACTCATCTCTTTAAATGTTAAATCTATTAATTTTATTATTTTCAATAATATTTAAAGGATTATAATTGGTCATAGTGTAACTCAACCTATCAATGCCTTCAACCTTGAATAAAATCATAGGTATTATGGTGGATACTTATATCACAAATACATTGTTATTGTTGTTTTGAATAAAATTTTATATATGTCTAGTAACTCATTATCATTGTTATTGTTAGATGAAATTTGCATAATTTTTAGTTTTGGCATTTATATATGTCTCTCATTCTCCGTAATAAAACATAAATTTATAAATAATATTTTTAAATAATATCCTCAATAAAAATGTTATATATTATTAAATCTATTAGGGTGACTTTGTCTTTCACGAAAAATATTACGTTTCAAAATCCTTGTAAAATGGACTCATCTCTTTAAATGTTAAATCTATTAATTTTATTATTTTCAATAATATTTAAAGGATTATAATTGGTAATAGTGTAACTCCAACCTATCCCAACTGCCTTACAACCATTGAATAAAATCATAGGTATTATAGCGGATACTTATATCACAAATACATTGTTATTGTTGTTTTTGAATAAAATTTTATATGTCTAGTAACTCATTATCATTGTTATTGTTAGATGAAATTTGCATAATTTTTAGTTTTGCATTTATATATGTCTCTCATTCTCCGTAATAAAACATAAATTTATAAATAATATTTTTAAATAATATCCTCAATAAAAAATGTTATATATTATTGAATCTTTTAGGGTGACTTTGTCTTTCATGAAAAATATTTGCGTTTCTAAAAATCCTTGTAAAATGGACTCATCTCTTTAAATGTTAAATGTATTAATTTTTATTATTTTCAATAATATTTAAAGGATTATAATTGGTAATAGTGTAACTCCAACCTATCCCAACTGCCTTACAACCCTTGAATAAAATCATAGGTATTATGGGCAGATACTTATATCACAAATACATTGTTATTGTTGTTTTTAAATAAAATTTGATATATGTCTAGTAATCATTATCATTGTTATTGTTAGATGAAATTTGCATAATTTTTAGTTTTGGAATTTAAATATGTCTCTCATTCTCCACGTAATAAATTTATAACTAATATATTTAAATAATATCCTCAATAAAAAATGTTATATGTTATTGAATCTATTAGGGTGACTTTGTCTTTCACGAAAAATATTCGTGTTTCTAAAAATCCTTGTAAAATGGACTCATCTCTTTAAATGTTAAATCTATTAATTTTATTATTTTCAATAATATTTAAAGGATTATAATTGGTAATAATGTAACTCCAACCTATCAACTACCTTACAACCCTTGAATAAAATCATAGGTATTATGGGCAGATACTTATATCACAAATACATTGTTATTTTTGTTTTTTAAATAAAATTTGATATATGTCTAGTAAATCATTATCATTGTTATTGTTAATGAAATTTGCATAATTTTTAGTTTTGGAATTTAAATATGTCTCTCATTCTCCACGTAATAAATTTTTAAATAATATTTTTAAATAATATCCTCAATAAAAATGTTATATATTATTGAATCTATTAGGGGACTTTGTCTTTCACGAAAAATATTAGCGTTTCTAAAATCCTTGTAAAATGGACTCATCTCTTTAAATGTTAATTCTATTAATTTTATTATTTTCAATAATATTTAAAGGATTATAATTGGTCATAGTGTAACTCAACCTCTCCCATTGCCTTACAACCCTTGAATAAAATCATAGGTATTATGGGCGATACTTATATCACAAATACATTATTATTGTTGTTTTTTGAATAAAATTTGATATATGTCTAGTAACTCATTATCATTGTTATTGTTAGATGAAATTTGCATAATTTTGAGTTTTGGCATTTATATATGTCTCTCATTCTCCGTAATAAATTTATAAATAATATTTTTAAATAATATCCTCAATAAAAAATGTTATATGTTTTGAATCTATTAGGGTGACTTTGTCTTTCACGAAAAATATTAGCGTTTCTAAAATCCTTCTAAAATGGACTCAACTCTTTAAATGTTAAATCTATTAATTTTATTATTTTCAATAATATTTAAAGGATTATAATTGGTAATATGTAACTCAACCTATCCCAATGCCTTACAACCATTGAATAAAATCATAGGTATTATGGGGGATACTTATAATCACAAATACATTGTCATTGTTGTTTTTGAATAAAATTTGATATATGTCTAGTAACTCATTATCATTGTTATTGTTAGATGAAATTTGCATAATTTTTAGTTTTGCATTTATATATGTCTCTCATTCTCCACGTAATAAAACATAAATTTATAAATAATGTTTTAAATAATATCAATGGACATGAATTCAACATCAATTAGCATTAAAATCTCCATATTATCAAATAAAATCTTTTATATGTTCTTTAATAGTTTTTAAATTATTTTCTTCCTTTAAAGGTATTTATAACCAACCCATAGAATAAACAACAAATAAAATTAAAATAAAGATGGTTAAATCTAACTTTAGATTTTGCATCATACAACAAATTTTATCTTGTTGTCCTTTGCAAAATTTGACATATACCAACCGCAAAAATCAACGGATAAAGGTAAAAAAATCATTGGTAAAAGGCTAAATATCTAAGCGAATGGAAAAATTCTTAGTCAACTATAATTTTCTATACCAACTGCAATTTGTTTTCTCAATATCTTATACCAATGGAAAATTTGGGACTTGGTCAAAATTTGAGCTATAGCAAATATTAATTTCACTATTTTATAACTTTATCCATCAATTATTTCCGTTAGAATAGGGACGGAATTAGTCGTTAGTATATATATTTTTTAAATAATTCATTCTTAAAATGTTTTTTAATAATATAAATTTTGACAATACTTTCAATATACCACATCATGACAATAGTACAGGATCATAAGAAATAGCTTTGGTGAATAAGCATAAACGCCTCACATTAAGCTACAACGACTTCCTCTAATATTGATCTAGCCATCGCAATTGGACTTCACTTGTTTGATCTCTTCCCAACAACTATAACAAAATTCATACATAAGAGCATAAAATGCATTAGGATATAGATTTCACATAATTAGTTGTGGAAAAAACATAAATGATAGCACAAATCCATGATTGATGTATGTATCAACAGAACCTTAGCCAATATGATTCTTCACTCAGCTAAATGGAGACACAGATAGTGTTGGAATATAATTAAATCTGATTAAAAGGAAGAAGAAAAGTTATATTCTCTTGGGATGAGAAAATTCCATTTCTTGGATCTCCAATTTCTTGAAAATGTCTAGCATTTATTATACTGGATTTCCTATGTAGCATTTATATCTTTGTATTTTGGATCTCTATATATAGAACGCATTTGTATCATATTTTCTAAGGCAATTAAAGATTTCAATATACAAAAGAGGTTGTTGTCCCTAAACACCCAAAATTCATCTTTGTTAGTGTCTTGTTTCTGTCTTCAAATTGGCATCAGAGCCAATGGCGAACGTGATGAATCAGATGCCACTGCCACAATTATCAAAATTGGATATCTAGATGAAGGAGCTTCTTGGATCTCTAGATGTGTGGCAAGTAACAAGGATGGGTTAGTAGAACCAACTAATACAGGGTACACATCGGTCGAACACGGCATTGAAAGAGCGATCGAAAGACAAAACAAAATGGTACCGTTGTTTAGGGTTGTCGATGAATCAACCTTTGAGAAGATTTTTGGTTTGACTCGTTGAAAGTAGTGCGGGACAACTTTGAAAGGCGTTGAGAGGAGAACTAGAAATAATGAAGATGAAGGAGGCAGTGTGTGTCGGACTCGTAACTTGTACAAGCGGTAGCAAACAAAGCGAGTCAAAATGGAAGTATTGGGTGGTGCTCGTGTTGTCGAAAAGATTTTGAGATCTCGACAAACAAGTTTGAAAATATAGTATGTGCAATAGAAGAATCGGAAAAAAATTGAGTTACTATCGAAGAAGTTGCAAGTTCTCTCAAAGCACACAAACAAAGCAAGATAAAGATGAAGGAGGAGGCATCATATGATGCAAAACAAAACAAGGATCTCGCCAAAGGCGAAAATGCACTCTTCTCTCAAAAATTATGTGGGAGATAGCGTGGCCGTGGAGAAGCGATGGTGGTCAATGTTATCAAAATAACAACTTTAAAAGAGGACAATCAAGCCAAAAAAAACTGGCCTGGCAGAGAACGTGTTCAAAAAGGTGGTCGAACAAACTACCTAAACATTAAATGTTACTAATGAAAAAAATAGGGGCACTATGCGAAGGACTGTAATTCCTATAATTGCTATAAGCTGGAAAAGTGGGATATCTTGCAAAAGATTGTCGTCTTAGAAAGAAGGTAGAAGAGACAACAAACTTTGCCCTAGAGAAAGATTCGAATGAAGGTTTTCTACTAATGACTCAAAAGGAAGTAGATGTAGAAAATGAAACTATATAATATCTTCACTCAGGAGCAAGTAACCCTATGTGTGGTCACAAACACCTATTTAGAGAGATTGCAAAAATTAAAGATGGCCATGCATCTTTCGGAAATGCGTCGAAAATAAAGGTCGAAGAAAAGGGCAAATCTATTATGTGCAGAAGGATGAATTGATTGGGTCAATAAAAAATGTATATTATGTCCCATATCTCAAAACTAACATATTGAGTCTGGGACAATTAAATGAGAAGGAATATTTGATTCTCGTGAAAGATCGACGTTGCACCTCAAGATATATACGGACATCCGGTTGAAGTCGAAATGGAGAAAACTCGAATGTACAAGTTGAATCTATTAATTCTTAAAAACTACACAACTTTTTGTGTGTAATGTAAATATAAGCAAATATTTTTATTTAATATTTTAAATTATTAATTCTTAAAAACTACACAATTTTTTCTCTGATTAAGTAGTTTAATAGTTTTACACACTCTATAAAGTCATTCATATTAAATTTACATAAATTGAGCATGACATAAATTAATAAAAATGTATTTCAAATGAAAATAACAAATGCATGTGAGATTGTGTAAACAATGAACAAATTATGAAGTGCTTCATACTAGTATTTAAATAGTATTCTCATAATTTCTATATATTGGATTTTGTTTGTTAATTTTTTTGACAATAACTCTTTAAAAGTATCTAACGTTGTATTTCCATAATCTTGTTTAATTATTATTATTATTATTATTATTATTATTATTATTATTATTATTATTATTATTATTATTATTATTGTTGTTGTTATTATTTTTATTATTATTATTGTTATTATTGTGTTAGAACTTAAAAAAACATGTAGAGATTAAGTATTTCATTTTTAAAAAAGTTATTATTTTGATATTTTATTTTCTTATATTTTGTTCTTCAGTTTTACATTAATGTTTTTTTAATGTATTTTTCTTAATCATTCACAAAATAAAGCAAATATAATTGGTGCCAAATAATCTTTAGAACAATTTCTTGTTCTTATTAAACATGAGTTGAATTATCAATTCGACATCTAATTAAATCTTAAACTTAATGCTTTTATGCTTCAAGTCTAAAATAAGACATAAATATTTACTTAATTTAAGTGATTAAGCTATATCATAATTTTATTATGAAAGAAAAAAATAGTTTTATTATATGTTGAAGAGAAAAATATAATTTATATTACAACCTTAAATATATAGAGATAAATAATATTAAAAGTGTAACCATGTCTTTTTACTAGTTCATATTATACATTTTTAATTATTATTCTCTTGACTTATTGAAAATATAAAGAATTCGTTTAAATTTTTTTAAACATATAGAAATTATGGTTACCCTATTCAAGAAGGAATAATGGCACAACTTATTTGCCAACTTGTCTTCTATTTCGGTATTGATTAATTTTTTATTAAAAAATAAAACTAAAAAATATAGTTTTAATATATTCTTAAGTAGTTTTGTAATAATAAATTTACTTTTCTTATATAAAATACTTTTATTTTATTATTAGATTTAAATAAACTATAAAATATTTTTCCAAAGAACAGTAAAAGAATTCATCTATAATTTTTATGTTAACTAACACATTTAATGTCTTGTCAATATTTCTGTACTAAAATATAAATATCATGTAATATTCTTTACACTTAGTAAGCAGAAATATCCTCAATAAAAATGTTATATGTTATTGAATCTATTAGGGTGACTTTGTCTTTAACTAAAAATATTAGCGTTTCTAAAATTTGATATATGTCTAGTAACTCATTATCATTGTTATTGTTAGATAAAATTTGCATAATTTTTAGTTTTGCATTTATATATGTCTCTCATTCTCCACGTAATAAAACATAAATATATAAATAATATTTTTAATAATATCCTCCATAAAAATGTTATATCTTATTGAATCTATTAGGGTGACTTTGTCTTTCACAAAAATATTAGCGTTTCTAAAATCCTTTGTTATTGTTGTTTTTGAATAAAATTTGATATATGTCTAGTAACTCATTATCATTATTATTGTTAGATAAAATTTGCATAATTTTAGTTTTGGCATTTATATATGTCTCTCATTCTCCACGTAATAAAACATAAATTTATAAATAATATTTTAAATAATATCCTCCATAAAAAATGTTATATCTTATTGAATCTATTAGGGTGACTTTGTCTTTCACAAAAAATATTCGCGTTTCTAAAAATCCTTGTAAAATGGACTCATCTCTTTAAATGTTAAATCTATTAATTTTTATTATTTTCAATAATATTTAAAGGATTATAATTGGTAATAGTGTAACTCCAACCTATCCCAACTTCCTTACAACCATTGAATAAAATCATAGGTATTATGGGCAGATACTTATATCACAAATACATTGTTATTGTTGGTTTTTGAATAAAATTTGATATATGTCTAGTAACTCATTATCATTGTTATTGTTAGATGAAATTTGCATAATTTTTAGTTTTGGCATTTATATATGTCTCTCATTCTCCACATAATAAAACATAAATTTATAAATAATATTTTTAAATAATATCCTCAATAAAAAATGTTATATGTTATTGAATCTATTAGGGTGACTTTGTCTTTCACGAAAAATATTCGCGTTACTAAAAATCCTTGTAAAATGTACTCCTCTCTTTAAATGTTAAATATATTAATTTTTATTATTTTCAATAATATTTAAAGGATTATAATTGGTAATAGTGTAACTCAACCTATCAACTGCCTTACAACCATTGAATAAAATCATAGGTATTATGGATAGATACTTATATCACAAATACATTATTATTGTTGTTTTGAATAAAATTTTATATATGTCTAGTAACTCATTATCATTGTTATTGTTAGATGAAATTTGCATAATTTTAGTTTTGGCATTTATATATGTCTCATTCTCCACGTAATAAAACATAAATTTATAAATAATATTTTTAAATAATATCAATGGACCTGAATGCAACATCAATTAGCATTATAATCTCCATATTATCAAATAAAATCTTTTATATGTTCTTTAATATTTTTAAATTATTTTCTTTCTTTACGATTATTTATAGCCAACCCATAGAATAAACAAGAAATAAAATTAAAATAAAGATGGCTAAATCTAAGTTTAGATTTTGCATCATACAACAAATTTTATCTTGTTGTCACTGCAAGAAATTTGACATATACCAACCGCAAAATCAGCATAAAGGTAAAAATGATTGGTAAAAGGATAAATATCTATACGAATGGAAAAATTCTTACATCAACTATAATTTGCTATACCAACTCAATTTGTTTTCTCAATATCTTATACCAATGGCAAATTTTAGGACTTGGTCAAAATTTGAGCTATAGCAAATGTTAATTTCGCTATTTTATAACTTTATCCATCAATTATTTCCGTTAGAATAGGACGGAATTAGTCGTTGGTATATGTTTTTTTAACAAATATTTCATTCCTAAAATATTTTTTTTAATAATATAAATTTTGACAATACTTTCAATATACCACGTCATGACAATGATAACAGGATCATAGAAATAGCCTGGCTGAATGAGCATAAACTCTTCACATTAAGCTACAATGACTTCCTCTGCTATTGATCTAGCCATCGCAATTAGACTTCACTTGTTTGATCTCTTCCTAACAACTATAACTAAATTAATACATAAGAGCATAAAATGCATTAGGATATAGATTTCACATAATTGGTTGTGGAAAAAGCATAAATGATATCATTATTATTATTATTATTGTGTTAGAACTTAAAAAATATGTAGAGATTAAGTATTTCATTTTTAAAAAAGTTATTATTTTGATATTTTATTTCCTTATATTTTGTTCTTCACTTTTACATTAATGTTTTTTTAATGTCTTTTGTAATTATTCACAAAAGAAAGCAAAAATTGGTGTAAATAATCATTTAGAACAATTTCTTGTTCTTAATAAACATGAGTTGAATTATAAATTCGACATCTAATTAAATCTTAAAGTTAATGTTTTTATGCGTCAAGTCTAAAATAAGACATAAATATTTACCTAGTTTAAGTGATTAAGCTATATCATAATTTTATTATGAAAGAAAAAATAGTTTTATTATATTTTAAAGAGAAAAATATAATTTATATTACAACCTTAAATATATAGAGATAAATAATATTAAAGTGTAACCATGTCTTTTTTTCTAGTTCATATTATACATTTTTTTAATTACTATTCTCTTCTACTTATTGAAAAATATAAATAATTCGTTTTAATTTTTTAATACATATAGAAATTATGGATTTTCTTTTCAAAAAGGAATAACAAGACAACTTGTTATCGATTGTCTTCTATTTCGAGAATAGATTAATTATTTTTATTAAAAAGTAAAACAAAAAACTATCGTTTTAATATATTCTTAAGTAATTTTGTAAAATAAATTTATTTTCTTATATAAAATACTTTTATTTTAATATTAGATTTGAATAAACTATAAAATCTTTTCAAAAGAAAAGTAAAAGAATTAATCTATAAGTTTTATGTTAACTAACACATTTAATGTCTTATCGATATTCTTGTACTAAAATATAAAAATTTCATGTAATCTTCTTTACACTTGCTAAATCAAATATCCTCAACAAAAAATGTTATGTGTTATTGAATCTATTAGGGTGACTTTGTCTTTAACCAAAAAATATCCGCGTCTATATCATATTCAATGGTTTCTAAAAATCCTTGTAAAGCGTAACTCCAACCTATCCCAACTGCCTCACAACCATTGAATAAAATCATAGGTATTATGGGCAGATACTTATATCACAAATACATTGTTATTGTTGTTTTTCGAATAAAATTTGATATATGTCTAGTAACTCATTATCATTGTTATTGTTAGATGAAATTTGCATAATTTTTAGTGTTGGCATTTATATATGTCTCTCATTCTCCACGTAATAAAACATAAATTTATAAATAATATTTTTAAATAATATCCTCAATAAAAAATGTTATATGTTATTGAATCTATTAGGTTGACTTAGTCTTTCACGAAAAATATTAGCATTTCTAAAAATCCTTGTAAAATGGACTCATGTCTTTAAATGTTAAATCTATTAATTTTATTATTTTCCATAGTATTTAAAGGATTATAATTGGTAATAGTGTAACTCAACCTATCAAACTGCCTTACAACCATTGAATAAAATCATAGGTATTATGAGATACTTATATCACAAATACATTGTTATTGTTGTTTTTGAATAAAATTTGATATATGTCTAGTAACTCATTATCATTGTTATTATTAGATGAAATTTGCATAATTTTTAGTTTTGGCATTTATATATGTCTCTCATTCTCCACGTAATAAAACATAAATTTATAAATAATATTTTTAAATAATATCCTCAATAAAAAATGTTATATGTTATTGAATCTATTAGGGTGACTTTGTCTTTCACGAAAAATATTCGCGTTTCTAAAAATGCTTGTAAAATGGACTCATCTCTTTAAATGTTAAATCTATTAATTATTATTATTTTCAATAATATTTAAAGGATTATAATTGGTCATAGTGTAACTCCAAACTATCCCAACGCCTTACAAGAATAAAATCATAGGTATTATGGTGATACTTATATCACAAATACATTGTTATCGTTGTTTTTTGAATAAAATTTGATATATGTCTAGCAACTCATTATCATTGTTATTGTTAGATGAAATTTGCATAATTTTTAGTTTTGGCATTTATATATGTATCTCATTCACCGTGTAATAAAACATAAATTTATAAATAATATTTTTAAATAATATCCTCAATAAATAATGTTATATGTTATTGAATCTATTAGGGTGACTTGTCTTTCACGAAAAATATTCGCGTTTCTAAAATCCTTGTAAAATGGACTCATCTCTTTAAATGTTAAATCTATTAATTTTATTATTTTCAATAATATTTAAAGGATTATAATTGGTAATAATGTAACTCCAAACTATCCCAACTGCCTTACAACCATTGAATAAAATCATAGTTATTATGGGCAGATACTTATATCACAAATACATTGTTATCGTTGTTTTTGAATAGAATAAAATTTGATATATGTCTAGTAACTAATTATCATTATTGTTAGATGAAATTTGCATAATTTTTAGTTTTGGCATTTATATATGTCTCTCATTCTCCACGTAATAAAACATAAATTTATAAATAATATTTTAAAATAATATCAATGGACACGAATGCAACATCAATTAGCATTATAATCTCCATATTATCAAATAAATTTTTTATATGTTCTTTAATATTTTTAAATTATTTTCTTCCTTTCTTAGGGTATTTATAGCCAACCCATAGAATAAACAACAAATAATATTAAAATAAAGATGGTTAAATCTAAGTTTAGATTTTGCATCATACAACAAATTTTATCTTGTTGTCATGCAAGAAATTTGACATATACCAACCGCAAAATCAACGGATAAAGGTAAAAAAAACATTGGTAAAAGGCTAAATATCTATCTGAATGGAAAACTTCTTCCGTCAACTATAATTTGCTATACCAATTGAAGTTTGTTTCTCAATATCTTATACCAATGGAAATTTTTAGAACTTGGTCAAATTTGAGCTATAGCAAATGTTAATTTCACTATTTTATAACTTTATCCATCAATTATTTCCGTTAGAATAGGACGGAATTAGTCGTTGGTATATGTATTTTTATTACAAATATTTCATTCCTAAAATGTTTTTTTAATAATATAAATTTTGACAAAACTTTCAATATGCACCACATCATTACAATGATAACAGGATCATAAGACATAGCCTCGCTGGATGAGCATAAACTCCTCACATTATGCTACGACTTCCTCTACTATTGATCTAGCCATCTCAATTGGACTTCACTTGTTTGATCTCTTCCCAACAACTATAACAAAATTAATACATAAGAGCATAAAATGCATTAGGATATAGATTTCACATAATTAGTTATGGAAAAAACATAAATGATATCATTATTATTATTATTATTATTAAATTTAAAAAATATGTAGAGATTAAGTATTTCATTTTAAAATGGTTATTATTTTGATATTTTATTTCCTTATATTTTGTTCTTCACTTTTACGTTAATGTTTTTAATGTCTTTTGCTTAATTATTCACAAAAAAGCAAAAATAATTGGTGCCAAATAATCATTTAGAACAATTTCTTGTTCTTATTAAACATGAGTTGAATTATAAATTCGACATCTAATTAAATCTTAAAGTTAATGTTTTTATGCGTCAAGTCTAAGATAAGACATAAATATTTAACTAGTTTAAGTGATTAAGCTATATCATAATTTTATTATGAAAGAAAAAATAGTTTTATTATATTTTAAAGAGAAAAATATAATTTATATTACAACGTTAAATATATAGAGATAAATAATATTAAAGTGTAACCATGTCTTTTTTTCTAGTTCATATTATACATTTTTTTAATTACTATTCTCTTCTACTTATTGAAAAATATAAAGAATTCGTTTTAATTTTTTTAATACATATAGAGATTTATGGATTTTCTATTCAAAAAGGAATAACAACAAAACTTGTTGTCTGATTGTCTTCTATTTCGGAATTGATTAACTATTTTTTTTGAAAAAATAAGACTAAAAAATATCGTTTTTAAAATATTCTTAAGTAATTTTGTAAAAATAAACTTACTTTTCTTATATAAAATACTTTTATTTTAATATTAGATTTGAATAAACTATAAAATCTTTTTCAATGGAAAAGTAAAAGAATTAATATATAAGTTTTATGTTAACTAACACATTTAATGTCTTGTCGATATTTACTGTACTAAAATATAAATATCATAGTGTAACTCAACCTATCCGCCCTTACAACCATTGAATAAAATCATAGGTATTATGGGATACTTATATCACAAATACATTGTTATAGTTGTTTTGAATAAAATTTGATATATGTCTAGTAACTCATTATCATTGTTATTTTAGATGAAATTTGCATAATTTTTAGTTTTGGCATTTATATATGTCTCTCATTCTCCACGTAATAAAACATAAATTTATAAATAATATTTTAAATAATATCCTCAATAAAAATGTTATATGTTATTGAATCTATTAGGGTGACTTTGTCTTTCACGAAAAATATTCACGTTTCTAAAAATCTTTGTAAAATGGACTCATCTCTTTAAATGTTAAATCTATTAATTTTATTATTTTCAATAATATTTAAAGGATTATAATTGGTAATAGTGTAACTCAAACTATCCCAACTGCCTTACAACCATTGAATAAAATCATAGGTATTATGGGAGATACTTATATCACAAATACATTATTATTGTTGTTTTTGAATAAAATTTGATATATGTCTAGTAACTCATTATCATTGTTATTTTTAGATGAAATTTGCATAATTTTTAGTTTTGGCATTTATATATGTCTCTCATTCTCCACGTAATAAAATATAAATTTATAAATAATATTTTTAATAATATCCTCAATAAAAATGTTATATGTTATTTAATCTATTAGGGTGACTTTGTCTTTCACGAAAAATATTAGCGTTTCTAAAAATTCTTGTAAAATGGACTCATCTCTTCAAATGTTAAATCTATTAATTTTATTATTTTCAATAATATTTAAAGGATTATATTTGGTAATAGTGTAACTCAACGCCTTACAACCATTGAATAAAATCATAGGTATTATGGGAGATACTTATATCACAAATACATTATTATTGTTGTTTTGAATAAAATTTGATATATGTCTAGTAACTCATTATCATTGTTATTGTTAGATGAAATTTGCATAATGTTTAGTTTTGGCATTGATATATGTCTCTCATTCTCCACGTAATAAAACATAAATTTATAAAAAATATTTTTAAATAATATCCTCAATAAAAAATGTTATATCTTATTGAATCTATTAGGGTGACTTTGTCTTTCACGAAAAATATTCACGTTTCTAAAAATCCTTGTAAAATGGACTCATCTCTTTAAATGTTAAATCTATTAATTTTTAATATTTTTAATAATATTTAAAGGATTATAATTGGTAATAGTGTAACTCAACCTATCAACTGCCTTACAACCATTGAATAAAATCATAGGTATTATGGAGATACTTATATCACAAATACATTGTTATTGTTGTTTTGAATAAAATTTGATATATGTTTAGTAACTCATTATCATTATTATTGTTAGATGAAATTTGCATAATGTTTAGTTTTGGCATTGATATATGT
Source organism: Vicia sativa (assembly GCA_021764765.1). Classification (NCBI taxonomy): domain Eukaryota; kingdom Viridiplantae; phylum Streptophyta; class Magnoliopsida; order Fabales; family Fabaceae; genus Vicia; species Vicia sativa. The sequence goes on from CM038796.1 coordinate 196,685,625, forward strand.
CTCTCATTCTCCACGTAATAAAACATAAATTTATAAATAATATTTTTAAATAATATCCTCAATAAAAATGTTATATGTTATTGAATCTATTAGGGTGACTTTGTCTTTCACGAAAAATATTCACGTTTCTAAAATCCTTGTAAAATGGACTCATCTCTTTAAATGTTAAATCTATTAATTTTATTATTTTCAATAATATTTAAAGGATTATAATTGGTAATAGTGTAACTCAAACTATCCAACTGCCTTACAACCATTGAATAAAATCATAGGTATTATGGAGATACTTATATCACAAATACATTGTTATAGTTGTTTTTGAATAAAATTTGATATATGTCTAGTAACTCATTATCATTGTTATTTTTAGATGAAATTTGCATAATTTTAGTTTTGACATTTATATATGTCTCTCATTCTCCACGTAATAAAACATAAATTTATAAATAATATTTTTAAATAATATCCTCAATAAAAATGTTATATATTATTGAATCTATTAGGGTGACTTTGTCTTTCACGAAAAATATTCACGTTTCTAAAAATCCTTGTAAAATGGACTCATCTCTTTAAATGTTAAATCTATTAATTTTTATTATTTTCAATAATATTTAAAGGATTATAATTGGTAATAGTGTAACTCCAAACTATCCCAACTGCCTTACAACCATTGAATAAAATCATAGGTATTATGGGCAGATACTTATATCACAAATACATTGTTATTGTTGTTTTTTGAATAAAATTTGATATATGTCTAGTAACTCATTATCATTGTTATTTTTAGATGAAATTTGCATAATTTTTAGTTTTGGCATTTATATATGTCTCTCATTCTCCACGTAATAAAATATAAATTTATAAATAATATTTTTAAATAATATCCTCAATAAAAACTGTTATATGTTATTTAATCTATTAGGGTGACTTTGTCTTTCACGAAAAATATTCGCGTTTCTAAAAATTCTTGTAAAATGGACTCATCTCTTCAAATGTTAAATCTATTAATTTTTATTATTTTCAATAATATTTAAAGGATTATATTTGGTAATAGTGTAACTCCAACTGCCTTACAACCATTGAATAAAATCATAGGTATTATGGGGAGATACTTATATCACAAATACATTGTTATTGTTGTTTTTTGAATAAAATTTGATATATGTCTAGTAACTCATTATCATTGTTATTGTTAGATGAAATTTGCATAATGTTTAGTTTTGGCATTGATATATGTCTCTCATTCTCCACGTAATAAAACATAAATTTATAAAAAATATTTTTAAATAATATCCTCAATAAAAAATGTTATATGTTATTGAATCTATTAGGGTGACTTTGTCTTTCACGAAAAATATTCACGTTTCTAAAAATCCTTGTAAAATGGACTCATCTCTTTAAATGTTAAATCTATTAATTTTTATTATTTTCAATAATATTCAAAGGATTATAATTGGTAATAGTGTAACTCCAACCTATCCCAACTGCCTTACAACCATTGAATAAAATCATAGGTATTATGGGCAGATTTTTGAATAAAATTTGATATATGTCTAGTAACTCATTATCATTGTTATTGTTAGATGAAATTTGCATAATTTTTAGTTTTGGCATTTATATATGTCTCTCATTCTCCACGTAATAAAACATAAATTTATAAATAATATTTTTAAATAATATCCTCAATAAAAAATGTTATATGTTATTGAATCTATTAGGGTGACTTTGTCTTTCACGAAAAATATTCACGTTTCTAAAAATCCTTGTAAAATGGACTCATCTCTTTAAATGTTAAATCTATTAATTTTTATTATTTTCAATAATATTTAAAGGATTATAATTGGTAATAGTGTAACTCCAACTATCCCAACGCCTTACAACCATTGAATAAAATCATAGGTATTATGGAGATACTTATATCACAAATACATTATTATTGTTGTTTTTGAATAAAATTTGATATATGTCTAGTAACTCATTATCATTGTTATTTTTAGATGAAATTTGCATAATTTTAGTTTTGGCATTTATATATGTCTCTCATTCTCCACGTAATAAAATATAAATTTATAAATAATATTTTTAAATAATATCCTCAATAAAAATGTTATATGTTATTTAATCTATTAGGGTGACTTTGTCTTTCACGAAAAATATTCGCGTTTCTAAAATTCTTTTAAAATGGACTCATCTCTTTAAATGTTAAATCTATTAATTTTTATTATTTTCAATAATATTTAAAGGATTATAATTGGTAATAGTGTAACTCAACCTATCCAACTGCCTTACAACCATTGAATAAAATCATAGGTATTATGGGAGATACTTATATCACAAATACATTATTATTGTTGTTTTTGAATAAAATTTGATATATGTCTAGTAACTCATTATCATTGTTATTGTTAGATGAAATTTGCATAATGTTTAGTTTTGGAATTGATATATGTCTCTCATTCTCCACGTAATAAAACATAAATTTATAAAAATATTTTTAAATAATATCCTCAATAAAAATGTTATATGTTATTGAATCTATTAGGGTGACTTTGTCTTTCACGAAAAATATTCACGTTTCTAAAATCCTTGTAAAATGGACTCATCTCTTTAAATGTTAAATCTATTAATTTTTATTATTTTCAATAATATTTAAAGGATTATAATTGGTAATAGTGTAACTCAACCTATCCCAATGCCTTACAACCATTGAATAAAATCATAGGTATTATGGGGAGATACTTATATCACAAATACATTGTTATTGTTGTTTTTGAATAAAATTTGATATATGTCTAGTAACTCATTATCATTATTATTGTTAGATGAAATTTGCATAATTTTAGTTTTGGCATTGATATATGTCTCTCATTCTCCACGTAATAAAACATAAATTTATAAAAATATTTTAAATAATATCCTCAATAAAAATGTTATATCTTATTGAATCTATTAGGGTGACTTTGTCTTTCACGAAAAATATTCACGTTTCTAAAAATCCTTGTAAAATGGACTCATCTCTTTAAATGTTAAATCTATTAATTTTTATTATTTTAATAATATTTAAAGGATTATAATTGGTAATAGTGTAACTCAACCTATCCCAACCTTACAACCATTGAATAAAATCATAGGTATTATGGGCAATACTTATATCACAAATACATTATTATTGTTGTTTTGAATAAAATTTGATATATGTTAGTAACTCATTATCATTATTATTGTTAGATGAAATTTGCATAATGTTTAGTTTTGGCATTGATATATGTCTCTCATTCTCCACGTAATAAAACATAAATTTATAAATAATATTTTTAAATAATATCCTCAATAAAAATGTTATATGTTATTGAATCTATTAGGGTGACTTTGTCTTTCACGAAAAATATTCACGTTTCTAAAATCCTTGTAAAATGGACTCATCTCTTTAAATGTTAAATCTATTAATTTTATTATTTTCAATAATATTTAAAGGATTATAATTGGTAATAGTGTAACTCAAACTATCCAACTGCCTTACAACCATTGAATAAAATCATAGGTATTATGGGAGATACTTATATCACAAATACATTGTTATAGTTGTTTTGAATAAAATTTGATATATGTCTAGTAACTCATTATCATTGTTATTTTTAGATGAAATTTGCATAATTTTTAGTTTTGACATTTATATATGTCTCTCATTCTCCACGTAATAAAACATAAATTTATAAATAATATTTTAAATAATATCCTCAATAAAAATGTTATATATTATTGAATCTATTAGGGTGACTTTGTCTTTCACGAAAAATATTCACGTTTCTAAAAATCCTTGTAAAATGGACTCATCTCTTTAAATGTTAAATCTATTAATTTTATTATTTTCAATAATATTTAAAGGATTATAATTGGTAATAGTGTAACTCAAACTATCAACGCCTTACAACCATTGAATAAAATCATAGGTATTATGGGGATACTTATATCACAAATACATTATTATTGTTGTTTTGAATAAAATTTGATATATGTCTAGTAACTCATTATCATTATTATTTTAGATGAAATTTGCATAATTTTAGTTTTGGCATTTATATATGTCTCTCATTCTCCACGTAATAAAATATAAATTTATAAATAATATTTTTAAATAATATCCTCAATAAAAACTGTTATATGTTATTTAATCTATTAGGGTGACTTTGTCTTTCACGAAAAATATTCGCGTTTCTAAAAATTCTTGTAAAATGGACTCATCTCTTTAAATCTATTAATTTTATTATTTTCAATAATATTTAAAGGATTATATTTGGTAATAGTGTAACTCAACCTATCAACTACCTTACAACCATTGAATAAAATCATAGGTATTATGGGAGATACTTATATCACAAATACATTATTATTGTTGTTTTTGAATAAAATTTGATATATGTCTAGTAACTCATTATCATTATTATTGTTAGATGAAATTTGCATAATGTTTAGTTTTGGCATTGATATATGTCTCTCATTCTCCACGTAATAAAACATAAATTTATAAAAATATTTTTAAATAATATCCTCAATAAAAATGTTATATGTTATTGAATCTATTAGGGTGACTTTGTCTTTCACGAAAAATATTCACGTTTCTAAAATCCTTGTAAAATGGACTCATCTCTTTAAATGTTAAATCTATTAATTTTTATTATTTTCAATAATATTCAAAGGATTATAATTGGTAATAGTGTAACTCCAACCTATCCCAACTGCCTTACAACCATTGAATAAAATCATAGGTATTATGGGCTGATTTTTGAATAAAATTTGATATATGTCTAGTAACTCATTATCATTGTTATTGTTAGATGAAATTTGCATAATTTTAGTTTTGGCATTTATATATGTCTCTCATTCTCCACGTAATAAAACATAAATTTATAAATAATATTTTTAAATAATATCCTCAATAAAAAATGTTATATGTTATTGAATCTATTAGGGTGACTTTGTCTTTCACGAAAAATATTCACGTTTCTAAAAATCCTTGTAAAATGGACTCATCTCTTTAAATGTTAAATCTATTAATTTTATTATTTTCAATAATATTTAAAGGATTATAATTGGTAATAGTGTAACTCAAACTATCCAACTGCCTTACAACCATTGAATAAAATCATAGGTATTATGGGGATACTTATATCACAAATACATTATTATTGTTTTTTGAATAAAATTTGATATATGTCTAGTAACTCATTATCATTGTTATTTTAGATGAAATTTGCATAATTTTAGTTTTGGCATTTATATATGTCTCTCATTCTCCACGTAATAAAATATAAATTTATAAATAATATTTTTAAATAATATCCTCAATAAAAACTGTTATATGTTATTTAATCTATTAGGGTGACTTTGTCTTTCACGAAAAATATTCGCGTTTCTAAAAATTCTTTTAAAATGGACTCATCTCTTCAAATGTTAAATCTATTAATTTTTATTATTTTCAATAATATTTAAAGGATTATATTTGGTAATAGTGTAACTCCAACCTATCAACTGCCTTACAACCATTGAATAAAATCATAGGTATTATGGGAGATACTTATATCACAAATACATTGTTATTGTTGTTTTTTGAATAAAATTTGATATATGTCTAGTAACTCATTATCATTGTTATTGTTAGATGAAATTTGCATAATGTTTAGTTTTGGAATTGATATATGTCTCTCATTCTCCACCTAATAAAACATAAATTTATAAAAAATATTTTTAAATAATATCCTCAATAAAAAATGTTATATGTTATTGAATCTATTAGGGTGACTTTGTCTTTCACGAAAAATATTCACGTTTCTAAAAATCCTTGTAAAATGGACTCATCTCTTTAAATGTTAAATCTATTAATTTTTATTATTTTCAATAATATTCAAAGGATTATAATTGGTAATAGTGTAACTCCAACCTATCCCAACTGCCTTACAACCATTGAATAAAATCATAGGTATTATGGGGAGATACTTATATCACAAATACATTGTTATTGTTGTTTTTTGAATAAAATTTGATATATGTCTAGTAACTCATTATCATTGTTATTGTTAGATGAAATTTGCATAATGTTTAGTTTTGGCATTGATATATGTCTCTCATTCTCCACGTAATAAAACATAAATTTATAAAAATATTTTAAATAATATCCTCAATAAAAATGTTATATCTTATTGAATCTATTAGGGTGACTTTGTCTTTCACGAAAAATATTCACGTTTCTAAAATCCTTGTAAAATGGACTCATCTCTTTAAATGTTAAATCTATTAATTTTATTATTTTAATAATATTTAAAGGATTATAATTGGTAATAGTGTAACTCAACCTATCCCAACTGCCTTACAACCATTGAATAAAATCATAGGTATTATGAGATACTTATATCACAAATACATTGTTATTGTTGTTTTTGAATAAAATTTGATATATGTTTAGTAACTCATTATCATTATTATTGTTAGATGAAATTTGCATAATGTTTAGTTTTGGCATTGATATATGTCTCATTCTCCACGTAATAAAACATAAATTTATAAATAATATTTTTAAATAATATCCTCAATAAAAATGTTATATGTTATTGAATCTATTAGGGTGACTTTGTCTTTCACGAAAAATATTCACGTTTCTAAAATCCTTGTAAAATGGACTCATCTCTTTAAATGTTAAATCTATTAATTTTTTATTTTCAATAATATTTAAAGGATTATAATTGGTAATAGTGTAACTCAAACTATCCCAACTGCCTTACCATTGAATAAAATCATAGGTATTATGGGAGATACTTATATCACAAATACATTGTTATAGTTGTTTTTGAATAAAATTTGATATATGTCTAGTAACTCATTATCATTGTTATTTTAGATGAAATTTGCATAATTTTTAGTTTTGACATTTATATATGTCTCTCATTCTCCACGTAATAAAACATAAATTTATAAATAATATTTTTAAATAATATCCTCAATAAAAATGTTATATATTATTGAATCTATTAGGGTGACTTTGTCTTTCACGAAAAATATTCACGTTTCTAAAATCCTTGTAAAATGGACTCATCTCTTTAAATGTTAAATCTATTAATTTTATTATTTTCAATAATATTTAAAGGATTATAATTGGTAATAGTGTAACTCCAACTATCAATGCCTTACAACCATTGAATAAAATCATAGGTATTATGGTAGATACTTATATCACAAATACATTGTTATTGTTGTTTTGAATAAAATTTGATATATGTCTAGTAACTCATTATCATTATTATTTTAGATGAAATTTGCATAATTTTAGTTTTGGCATTTATATATCTCTCATTCTCCACGTAATAAAATATAAATTTATAAATAATATTTTAAATAATATCCTCAATAAAAATGTTATATGTTATTTAATCTATTAGGGTGACTTTGTCTTTCACGAAAAATATTCGCGTTTCTAAAATTCTTGTAAAATGGACTCATCTCTTTAAATGTTAAATCTATTAATTTTATTATTTTCAATAATATTTAAAGGATTATATTTGGTAATAGTGTAACTCAACCTATCCCAACTACCTTACAACCATTGAATAAAATCATAGGTATTATGGGGAGATACTTATATCACAAATACATTATTATTGTTGTTTTTGAATAAAATTTGATATATGTCTAGTAACTCATTATCATTGTTATTGTTAGATGAAATTTGCATAATGTTTAGTTTTGGCATTGATATATGTCTCTCATTCTCCACGTAATAAAACATAAATTTATAAAAATATTTTTAAATAATATCCTCAATAAAAATGTTATATATTATTGAATCTATTAGGGTGACTTTGTCTTTCACGAAAAATATTCACGTTTCTAAAATCCTTGTAAAATGGACTCATCTCTTTAAATGTTAAATCTATTAATTTTATTATTTTCAATAATATTCAAAGGATTATAATTGGTAATAGTGTAACTCAACCTATCAACTGCCTTACAACCATTGAATAAAATCATAGGTATTATGGGATTTTTTGAATAAAATTTGATATATGTCTAGTAACTCATTATCATTGTTATTGTTAGATGAAATTTGCATAATTTTAGTTTTGGCATTTATATATGTCTCTCATTCTCCACGTAATAAAACATAAATTTATAAATAATATTTTTAAATAATATCCTCAATAAAAATGTTATATGTTATTGAATCTATTAGGGTGACTTTGTCTTTCACGAAAAATATTCACGTTTCTAAAATCCTTGTAAAATGGACTCATCTCTTTAAATGTTAAATCTATTAATTTTTATTATTTTCAATAATATTTAAAGGATTATAATTGGTAATAGTGTAACTCAAACTATCCAACTGCCTTACAACCATCGAATAAAATCATAGGTATTATGGGCGGATACTTATATCACAAATACATTATTATTGTTGTTTTGAATAAAATTTGATATATGTCTAGTAACTCATTATCATTGTTATTTTTAGATGAAATTTGCATAATTTTTAGTTTTGGCATTTATATATGTCTCTCATTCTCCACGTAATAAAATATAAATTTATAAATAATATTTTAAATAATATCCTCAATAAAAAATTATATGTTATTTAATCTATTAGGGTGACTTTGTCTTTCACGAAAAATATTAGCGTTTCTAAAATTCTTTTAAAATGGACTCATCTCTTCAAATGTTAAATCTATTTAAAGGATTATATTTGGTAATAGTGTAACTCAACCTATCCCAACGCCTTACAACCATTGAATAAAATCATAGGTATTATGGGGAGATACTTATATCACAAATACATTGTTATTGTTGTTTTTTGAATAAAATTTGATATATGTCTAGTAACTCATTATCATTGTTATTGTTAGATGAAATTTGCATAATGTTTAGTTTTGGAATTGATATATGTCTCTCATTCTCCACCTAATAAAACATAAATTTATAAAAAATATTTTTAAATAATATCCTCAATAAAAAATGTTATATCTTATTGAATCTATTAGGGTGACTTTGTCTTTCACGAAAAATATTCACGTTTCTAAAAATCCTTGTAAAATGGACTCATCTCTTTAAATGTTAAATCTATTGATTTTTATTATTTTGAATAATATTTAAAGGATTATAATTGGTAATAGTGTAACTCCAACCTATCCCAACTGCCTTCCAACCCTTGAATAAAATCATAGGTATTATGGGCAGATACTTATATCACAAATACATTGTTATTGTTGTTTTTTGAATAAAATTTGATATATGTCTAGTAACTCATTATCATTGTTATTGTTAGATGAAATTTGCATAATTTTTAGTTTTGGCATTTATATATGTCTCTCATTCTCCACGTAATAAAACATAAATTTATAAATAATATTTTAAAATAATATCCTCAATAAAAAATGATATATGTTATTGAATCTATTAGGGTGACTTTGTCTTTCAAGAAAAATATTTGCGTCTCTAAAAATCCTTGTAAAATGGACTAATCTCTTTAAATGTTAAATGTATTAATTTTTATTATTTTCAATAATATTTAAAGGATTATAATTGGTAATAGTGTAACTCCAACCTATCCCAGCCTTCAACCTTGAATAAAATCATAGGTATTATGGGATACTTATATCACAAATACATTGTTATTGTTGTTTTTTGAATAAAATTTTATATATGTCTAGTAACTCATTATCATTGTTATTGTTAGATGAAATTTGCATAATTTTTAGTTTTGGCATTTATATATGTCTCTCATTCTCCACGTAATAAAACATAAATTTATAAATAATATTTTTAAATAATATCCTCAATAAAAATGTTATATGTATTGAATCTATTAGGGTGACTTTGTCTTTCACGAAAAATATTCGCGTTTCTAAAATCCTTGTAAAATGGACTCATCTCTTTAAATGTTAATTCTATTAATTTTTATTATTTTCAATAATATTTAAAGGATTATAATTGGTCATAGTGTAACTCCAACCTATCCCAACTGCCTTACAACCCTCGAATAAAATCATAGGTATTATGGGCAGATACTTATATCACAAATACATTCTTATTGTTGTTTTTTTTGAATAAAATTTGATATATGTCTAGTAACTCATTATCATTGTTATTGTTAGATGAAATTTGCATAATTTTTAGTTTTGGCATTTATATATGTCTCTCATTCTCCACGTAATAAATTTATAAATAATATTTTTAAATAATATCCTCAATATAAAAAATGTTATATGTTTTTGAATCTATTAGGGTGACTTTGTCTTTCACGAAAAATATTCGCGTTTCTAAAAATCCTTGTAAAATGGACTCATCTCTTTAAATGTTAAATCTATTGATTTTTATTATTTTCAATAATATTTAAAAATTATAATTGGTAATAGTGTAACTCAACCTATCACTGCCTTACAGCCATTGAATAAAATCATAGGTATTATGGGCATATACTTATATCACAAATACATTGTTATTGTTGTATTTTGAATAAAATTTGATATATGTCTAGTAACTCTTTATCATTGTTATTGTTAGATGAAATTTGCATAATTTTTAGTTTTGGCATTTATATATGTCTCTCATTCTCCACGTAATAAAACATAAATTTATAAATAATATTTTTAAATAATATCCTCAATAAAAAATGTTATATGTTATTGAATCTATTATGGTGACTTTGTCTTTCAAGAAAAATATTTGCGTCTCTAAAAATCCTTGTAAAATGGACTAATCTCTTTAAATGTTAAATGTATTAATTTTTATTATTTTCAATAATATTTAAAGGATTATAATTGGTAATAGTGTAACTCCAACCTATCCCAACTGCCTTCCAACCCTTGAATAAAATCATAGGTATTATGGGCAGATACTTATATCACAAATACATTGTTATTGTTGTTTTTTGAATAAAATTTTAAATATGTCTATTAACTCATTATCATTGTTATTGTTAGATGAAATTTGCATAATTTTTAGTTTTGGCATTTATATATGTCTCTCATTCTCCACGTAATAAAACATAAATTTATAAATAATATTTTTAAATAATATCCTCAATAAAAAATGTTATATGTTATTGAATCTATTATGGTGACTTTGTCTTTCAAGAAAAATATTTGCGTCTCTAAAAATCCTTGTAAAATGGACTAATCTCTTTAAATGTTAAATGTATTAATTTTTATTATTTTCAATAATATTTAAAGGATTATAATTGGTAATAGTGTAACTCCAACCTATCCCAACTGCCTTCCAACCCTTGAATAAAATCATAGGTATTATGGGCAGATACTTATATCACAAATACATTATTATTGTTGTTTTTGAATAAAATTTTATATATGTCTATTAACTCATTATCATTGTTATTGTTAGATGAAATTTGCATAATTTTTAGTTTTGGCATTTATATATGTCTCTCATTCTCCACGTAATAAAACATAAATTTATAAATAATATTTTTAAATAATATCCTCAATAAAAAATGTTATATGTTATTGAATCTATTAGGGTGACTTTGTCTTTCACGAAAAATATTCGCGTTTCTAAAAATCCTTGTAAAAAGGACTCATCTCTTTAAATGTTAATTCTATTAATTTTTATTATTTTCAATAATATTTAAAGGATTATAATTGGTCATAGTGTAACTCCAACCTATCCCAACTGCCATACAACCCTTGAATAAAATCATAGGTATTATGGGCAGATACTTATACCACAAATACATTGTTATTGTTGTTTTTTTTGAATAAAATTTGATATATGTCTAGTAACTCATTATCATTGTTATTGTTAGATGAAATTTGCATAATGTTTAGTTTTGGCATTGATATATGTCTCTCATTCTCCACGTAATAAAACATAAATTTATAAAAAATATTTTTAAATAATATCCTCAATAAAAAATGTTATATCTTATTGAATCTATTAGGGTGACTTTGTCTTTCACGAAAAATATTCACGTTTCTAAAAATCCTTGTAAAATGGACTCATCTCTTTAAATGTTAAATCTATTAATTTTTATTATTTTCAATAATATTCAAAGGATTATAATTGGTAATAGTGTAACTCCAACCTATCCCAACTGCCTTACAACCATTGAATAAAATCATAGGTATTATGGGCAGATACTTATATCACAAATACATTGTTATTGTTGTTTTTTGAATAAAATTTGATATATGTCTAGTAACTCATTATCATTGTTATTGTTAGATGATATTTGCATAATTTTTAGTTTTGGCAATTATATATGTCTCTCATTCTCCACGTAATAAAACATAAATTTATAAATAATATTTTAAAATAATATCCTCAATAAAAATGTTATATATTATTGAATCTATTAGGGTGACTTTGTCTTTCAAGAAAAATATTTGCGTGTCTAAAAATCCTTGTAAAATGGACTCATCTCTTTAAATGTTAAATGTATTAATTTTTATTATTTTCAATAATATTTAAAGGATTATAATTGGTAATAGTGTAACTCCAACCTATCCCAACTGCCTTCCAACCCTTGAATAAAATCATAGGTATTATGGGCGATACTTATATCACAAATACATTATTATTGTTGTTTTTGAATAAAATTTTATATATGTCTAGTAACTCATTATCATTGTTATTGTTAGATGAAATTTGCATAATTTTAGTTTTGGCATTTATATATGTCTCTCATTCTCCACGTAATAAAACATAAATTTATAAATAATATTTTTAAATAATATCCTCAATAAAAATGTTATATGTTATTGAATCTATTAGGGTGACTTTGTCTTTCACGAAAAATATTCGCGTTTCTAAAAATCCTTGTAAAAAGGACTCATCTCTTTAAATGTTAATTCTATTAATTTTTATTATTTTCAATAATATTTAAAGGATTATAATTGGTCATAGTGTAACTCAACCTATCCCAACTGCCATACAACCCTTGAATAAAATCATAGGCATTATGGGCAGATACTTATATCACAAATACATTGTTATTGTTGTTTTTTTTGAATAAAATTTGATATATGTCTAGTAACACATTATCATTGTTATTGTTAGATGAAATTTGCATAATTTTAGTTTTGCATTTATATATGTCTCTCATTCTCCACGTAATAAATTTATAAATAATATTTTAAATAATATCCTCAATAAAAATGTTATATGTTTTTGAATCTATTAGGGTGACTTTGTCTTTCACGAAAAATATTCGCGTTTCTAAAAATCCTTGTAAAATGGACTCATCTCTTTAAATGTTAAATCTATTGATTTTTATTATTTTGAATAATATTTAAAGGATTATAATTGGTAATAGTGTAACTCCAACCTATCCCAACTGCCTTACAACCATTGAATAAAATCATAGGTATTATGGGCAGATACTTATATCACAAATACATTGTTATTGTTGTTTTTTGAATAAAATTTGATATATGTCTAGTAACTCATTATCATTGTTATTGTTAGATGAAATTTGCATAATTTTTAGTTTTGGCAATTATATATGTCTCTCATTCTCCACGTAATAAAACATAAATTTATAAATAATATTTTTAAATAATATCCTCAATAAAAAATGTTATATGTTATTGAATCTATTAGGGTGACTTTGTCTTTCAAGAAAAATATTTGCGTGTCTAAAAATCCTTGTAAAATGGACTCATCTCTTTAAATGTTAAATGTATTAATTTTTATTATTTTCAATAATATTTAAAGGATTATAATTGGTAATAGTGTAACTCAACCTATCCCTGCCTTCCAACCCTTGAATAAAATCATAGGTATTATGGGAGATACTTATATCACAAATACATTGTTATTGTTGTTTTTTGAATAAAATTTTATATATGTCTAGTAACTCATTATCATTGTTATTGTTAGATGAAATTTGCATAATTTTTAGTTTTGGCATTTATATATGTCTCTCATTCTCCACGTAATAAAACATAAATTTATAAATAATATTTTAAATAATATCCTCAATAAAAATGTTATATGTTATTGAATCTATTAGGGTGACTTTGTCTTTCACGAAAAATATTCGTTTTCTAAAATCCTTGTAAAAAGGACTCATCTCTTTAAATGTTAATTCTATTAATTTTTATTATTTTCAATAATATTTAAAGGATTATAATTGGTAATAGTGTAACTCCAACCTATCCCAACTGCCTTACAACCATTGAATAAAATCATAGGTATTATGGGCAGATACTTATATCACAAATACATTGTTATTGTTGTTTTTTGAATAAAATTTGATATATGTCTAGTAACTCATTATCATTGTTATTGTTAGATGAAATTTGCATAATTTTTAGTTTTGGCATTTATATATGTCTCTCATTCTCCACGTAATAAAACATAAATTTATAAATAATATTTTTAAATAATATCCTCAATAAAAAATGTTATATGTTATTGAATCTATTAGGGTGACTTTGTCTTTCACGAAAAATATTCGCGTTTCCAAAAATCCTTGTAAAATGGACACATCTCTTTAAATGTTATATCTATTAATTTTTATTATTTTCAATAATATTTAAATGATTATAATTGGTAATAGTGTAACTCCGACCTATCCCATTGTGCGGAATTTGACTTGGATTGCAGATAACCGATACCCGAGTGAGGATGGGTGGTTAAATGGATTAGTGTCCAGTGGTTATGGACGAATCGATGGTCTGTATCCGGTTGATGAATGGATCGGTGTTGGTTGACTTGGTCACAGTCGGTACCGCATGCATTAGTCGCATTATATTTGTATGGAATAGTAACATGTTAGGATGTCTTCGATGTTACTATTCTACGATTGATGATTGTTGTGCATGATGATTATATGGTTGTAATTGTGTATTGAATGCGGAGTTATGTTGAAATGGGTGGATTAATATGCGAAATATATTGTTAATTGAGAAGCTTATAATATGCTTTAATTATGAGAAGTCTCACCCTTACTTTACCATTTCAGATTAAAGTTAGCAGCTGAAGAGTCGGTGAGGTTGGCTCTAGAGCTCATCGTTTAGTCCGCGTGTCAGTGTCATGCTCTGATTAGATTGTAACACTGGGGAATGTTAGATGAGGAATTAGACTTGGTCTATTATTTATTTAAAACTTAGTGAGAATAATGTTGATTGAATTTATTCCGTTTTTGGTATGGTATCTTTCATTTGTGTAAGACATGGTCTTAGCTTGATTGAAATTAATTGGAAATGTTGATCCTCGATTAGCATAGCTCTTGTTTGAATGAAGGTTTATTTATTTATTAATTGTGACATCCGTGATTACCGTGTTAAACTCTGATTAAAGATGATTTAAATGATAATTTAATTAATATATTCGGGGTATTTAGATGGGGTGTTACAATAGTGGTATCAGAGCATAGTCGGTCGTTGTGACCAGTGTCTTAATGTCATTACTCATACATATCGACATGTGTGAAACATCGATACTTGCTTGTTTTCCTAACTACTTGGTTACGGTGGTTTAGAAGCCGATGGGGAGGCTTTACTTCTCCGATATGTTTTGGTGTGAAGAGTTGGATCGATGTGTTATTGATTATATGAGTGCAGATGTGGTTAGACTGCATAGTTGCCCGAATTCGGAGGGATTACGAATTCGAGAATTCATATGATGGTCAGATAAGGTTCTCTTAAGTGGTAACAATTAAGTACTTGTGTTGTTCGCATCACTGAGAGTGGAGGACGATGGTATGGATAATGGTGTCCCCGTTAGGTGTGAGTTCTAATGTTCCTCTGGGAGTAATAGCAACTCGTCGTTAGAGCAAGATGTTGAATTAGCTTGAAATTATCATTCGGTTGAATGTTTGAAGTTAAACCAAGGAATTATGAATCGTTTGGTGAGTCGATGCATATTCTTGGCCTAGAAGATATTTGGTAATTAAGAAGGATGACTCTTAGGAGATGAAGCTGGTGTGGTTGAATGTTGCAACACTTGGGTTGATTGTGGGCTACGTGTGAGTTACCTCTTGGTGTTCTTGAAAAGATTAATTGTGTCAGTGTCAATGATTGATATAAAGTATGCAATTGTGTGAATTGGTTATTGGAATTGTAACTTGACGCAATTAATCATGGTGAATGATGTGTGTTGCGGTATGTTGAAGTTAAGATCTCAAATTTTGTATTCGGTGATGTTTTGGGATTTTTCACTCTCACAGGTGGAAATCGATTACCTATCACAGGGAATTGATTTCCTGAAGCTGACAACATTGTTTTGAAAACTTGTAAGATTCATAACTTGAGTTTTGGATGTCTGATTTGAGTTCCGTTTGAAGCATTGGATGGATAGTGTGATGAACTTTGTTGTGAAAATGGTCCGGCAGAAGTAATTTATTTATCATTTAATGATGTTTGAGGAGAATCGAGTCGTTGTTGATGTCGTTCTTGGTACAAAATTTATTTCTATGACACCGTGCGGATGTCAACTTTTGAGTTAAGGGAATCGAAGAAGCTATTGGAAGATCTGATGAAATGGATTTGTAAAACCAAGTGTATTGTTTGGGAACTCTAATTTCCTTAGTCAAGGAGGGAGAAAGTAGCCTTGAAGTGCGTGTGGATTTTGATAAGCGATTTAAGTGGTGATTGAGACTAAATATCTATTTCAAATTGTTGGCGATTTGATGGATCAATTGGTTGGAAAGTATGCCTTGATGAAAGTCAATTTGGTTAACTTACCTTCGTCGAGTTAAGGATGAAGATAGTTGGAGGTAAGCTTCTAAAACTCGGTATAGGTATGTTGAATGTTGTGAGGTGAATTCCAACTTCGAAAGGGGAGTAGGATTTTGTTAAGTTTTCATGGTGTAGATTACGGTATGAGGATATGAGTTTTCTTTATCATGTTATCTTAAGTAGCGGTGTCTGGTAGACCCATCGAGGTGACGTAGTGTTGTAGTGGGAAAGTCCAAAATTTGTTGCGGGTATTGGAAGATTTTATGGGCATAACCAGTAACAATCGCAGTTATTTGAGATGAGGTCAAGAATGATATATTCTTAATGAATGAAATGTTGGTATTAGTAAGAATGTGAAAGTATTAGAGATGCAACTTATGTCGATTGAGGATGAATAAGTGACGTTAGCTTCTGAGGAAAAGATAAGTGGTGTTAGAGGAAAAATAAATTCGACAGGAAGTGCAAACATGTTTAAGATGTCAAAATATTGACATGTGTTAAGAAAATGTTGGAAGTTTCTTTTACCGATCATATGATGAGATGTATTACGAGATTGCATTTGAAATAAGATTCGGGCGAACATATATGGATCCTAGATGTTATGAGATTTAAAGGAAGACTAAGAGTTGTGAATGTCGTTAAAGTTCTCCGCGTGGATGAGGACTTCAAATGGGGACAAAATGAGTTATGGTGTTGTTGGTGTGTTAGCATCTCATGAGGGGGAAAAATACTTAACAATCGTGTGATGCTAAGTGAGTGTGAAGAAGATTATGTAAAACTGTTTGATCGATGGTATCTCATCGTCGAGGTCAAATGAGGAATAATTGTGGAAGAAGTTGTAAACCTTAAAGGAAGATTATTGGACCATGGTGCTTAGGTGGCTTGAGCACGAGTTCTAAAGGAAGCTATTATAGTTTGATACGGTGGTTTATACTCCATTGTGATTGTCGGCTATCTATTGACAAATTGAGGAACTGATCACCCTTAATCTCTTGTTGATAATAGACGGGATCGTGTTGGATTGAATAGACTCATCTTGCAAGCTTGATAGTGTGTGAGGTGGATGACGTTCTATTGAGAGGATAGTAGTTAATGGGTTCGCATGAAACTAAGAGGAAAAAAAAAAGGGACTATGAAAAAGACTTGGAAATTATCTAGCAGGTCGAAGACTTGAGTGTGTATGCAAGTTGAAGCCGTGGAGTGGAAGGTTGGAATGTAAGAAGTTGATCAGCGATTTTTGATAGATATTAAGGAGAAAGTCTAAAGATAAAATATGAAACTTGTAGAGCTAGTAGTTGATGAAAATCAAATGAAGATAATGACTTAAGGTAATTAATCAGAGTCTCGTAGCGAAAGCGTAACGTGATGCACTTTGTTATGCAGTATGATTTCTTTTGGAAGTCACAAATTAAACATTAGAAGGTGTGGGTTTATGAAAATATTAGATTTTCAGAATAGAATTGTTAGGTGAAGGGTTCTATGTCTTATTGATGTTACATCCACTATAATAGATGTATTAATTTGCAAGCTCTATCGTTGGAACGTAACCTTGTGGTACTAGCATTGTGTATAAATGTTGGGGACATTGCGGTTCGGTGGAGGTTCTTATAATTGTCTTTGCAGTGTAAGGAAGTGATAAATCGTGTATCTTGGGTGAATGGGGTAAGGAGTGAATTTGTGATGTATTCTTAACCCGATAGCAATGGATCGTGTGGGATTCTAGTGGTTGAATAAGAAGGATATTTGTTAGTGATATTGGAAATGATGTCAAACATGACGTGATAGTTGGAAGGAAGGATTTCAAGAGTGAGGAGGTTGACTAGTGCTCCGATCTTCATTTTGCGAATCGACTAAGTCTTTTGTTGTGTCGGTGGCATCATTAATGGGAATAGGTGGTGTGTTGATGCAAGATAAGCGGGTTGTGGCTTATGCTTCACGACAATTGAAAGTGCATGAAAGGAGTTATCCGACTCATGATTTAGAGTTAGCATTATTGTATTTGTTTTGAAGTTGGGAGGCATTATTTATATGGTTCTCGATTTGAGGTATTAGTGATCATAAGAGCACGAAATATCTCTTTGATTAGGAAGAGTTAAACAGTTTGAGTCAAAGAGATCGCATTGGTAAGTAGCTTGGGGAGGACCAGTGAGATGGAAATGTTACATGGGAGCTGGAGAGTCGGATGAAGGACTCATATCCATTATCGTCTAAGTGGTGTTTTCGAGGAAAACTCTTTTAGTGGGGAGAGTTGTGACACCCGATTTAATTCGATTAAATAAATAGGAATTTAATTATTTAATTAATTAAAGACTTGAATTAATTATATTTTTGGAATTTATGGGTTTAATTGAAGAAAAGAAGAGATGGAGGTGTGAGGTGTAATTAAGGGTGTGAGGAGTAAATTACACTACACTTACTAATTACCATTTGTTTTATTTTATTGGAATAAATAAAGGATTATTAGAAGGAATATAAAAAGGAAAAGAAAAGAAAATAGGTCTTTTGGAGAAAAGCTATTATCGTAGAGTTGGAGAAGAGAAGAAGAAGGAAAACCTAGAGCGTCGAATCTCGAAGAACCCACAAGGTGAGGGTGATTTCATTGGTTATTGCTTATTATAGGTTTTGATGTTAATATTATAGACCATGGCATGTTAGGAATCTGTGTTTAGGAAATTCTAGGTTTCCATGGATGTATACCTAATAGTGTCAGTTGGTGTCAGATTGAGTCTGATTGTGTCAGAATATGTATGGAATATGATTAGAGTGTCAGTAGATGAAAATAGATGATGGAAACATGTTGTTTGATGAGATAGATGATGCCAAATGATGTATTTTAGTGTTTCCCATGTTGGAGTTCGTATGGGTATGTTTGAGTTTGAATTGAAGTGAATGAATGCTGTCAAAAGTGCAGGAAATGGCTTTTTAACACGTGGGAACCGGTTCCTGTATGGGTAGGAACCGGGTTGCCCTTTGAAAATTTATAAAACTCTGAAAAATACACGTGGGAACCGGTTCCTGTATGTGACGGAACCGGGTTCCCACATTTTCCACAAGGAGGTTTGGGACTTTTAGGAACCGGTTCTATGCGTGACGGAACGGGTTCCAACAAATTTTGAAAAATGTCAAACTTTGAAAATTCATAACTTTCAAACCGTAAGTCCGTTTTGAGCCGTTTTGGACGTTATTTTCTAAATTTAAAGCACTATTTTATGAAATGAAAATATTTTCCAAAACTTGAAATTATTTTGAAAATGGGCCAAATTCGAAATAGATGACTATTGGTACGCATATTGATGTGTATGCAGTAGATCTGTGGTGATGGATATATTGATCTGAGTGAATGTAAAGCGTGTTATCTTGTTATTTGTGTGCATGATGGTTGGATTATCATGTTTTGAGTTTGATTCGGTTTATGATAATTGGTGTAGTCATGATTGTATTGATATCATGTGTTTGTTGGTGTTGTATATGGTGATGGCTTTTGACCTTAATTGTCGATGTTGTGATGAATTGTTCATGATAGGAGATTGTATCATGTTGTGGGTGATGAGGGTATGATGATGTAAGTGGTCATAACTTGTGTTGATGTATGCATGATTGGTTGATATATCATGTTGATTGGTTTGCATGGTTATCTTGATGTTAGATGTATGCATGATTAGTTGATATATCATGTTGATTGTTGAGATTGATTATGTTCAATGAATGTATACATAGGCGATTGATGTTGCATGCTAGTGATGTGCGTGCATATGCATTGTTTGGTGAAGTTAATTCCCATTGTGCGGAATTTGACTTGGATTGCCGATAACCGATACCAGAGTGAGGATGGGTGGTTAAATGGATTCGTGTCCAGTGGTTATGGACGAATCGATGGTACTTGTATCCGGTTGATGAATGGATCGGTGTTGGGTGACTTGGTCACGAGTCGGTACCGCATGCATTGAGTCGCATTATATTTGTATGGAATAGTAACATGTTAGGATGTCTTCGGTGTTACTATTCTCGATTGATGATTGTTGTGCATGATGATTATATGGTTGTAATTGTGTATTGAATCGGGTTATGTTGAAATGGGTGGATTAATATGCTTGAAATATATTGTTAATTGAGAAGCTTATAATATGCTTTAATTATGAAGTCTCACCCTTACTTTACCATTTCGATTAAAGTTAGCAGCTGAAGAGTCGGTGAGGATGGCTCTAGAGCTCATCGTTTAGTCCGCGTGTCAGTGTCATGCTCTGATTAGATTGTAACACTGGGGAATGTTAGATGAGGAATTAGACTTGGTCTATTATTTATTTAAAACTTAGTGAGAATAATGTTGATTGAATTTATTCCGTTTTGGGTTTGGATCTTTTCCGCTGTGTAAGACATGGTCTTAGCTTGATTGAAATTAATTGGAAATGTTGATCCTCAGTGTAGCATGGCTACTGTTTGAATGAAGGTTTATTTTATTTATTAATTGTGACATCCCGTGATTACCGTGTTAAACTCTGATTAAAGATGATTTAAATGATAATTTAATTAATATATTCGGGGTATTTAGATGGGGTGTTACAATAGTGGTATCAGAGCATAGTCGGTCGTTGTGACCAGTGTCTTAATGTCATTACTCATACATGTCACGACATGTGTGTGAAACAACATCGATGCCTTGTTTTCTAACTACTTGGTTGCGGGGTGGTTTAGAAGCCAGTGGGGGAGAGGCTTTACTTCTCCGATATGTTTTGGTGTGAAGAGTTGGATCGATGTGTTATTGATTATATGAGTGCAGATGTGGTTAGGCGCATAGTTGCGGTCGGAGGGATTACAATTCGAGAATTGAGTATGATGGTCAGATAAGGTTCTCTTAAGTGGTAACAATTAAGTACTTGTGTTGTTCGCATCACTGAGAGTGGAGGACGATGGTATGGATAATGGTGTCCCCGTTAGGTGTGAGTTCTAATGTTCCTCTGGGAGTAATAGCAACTCGTCGTTAGAGCAAGATGTTGAATTAGCTTGAAATTATCATTCGGTTGAATGTTTGAAGTTAAACCAAGGAATTATGAATCGTTTGGTGAGTCGATGCATATTCTTGGCCTAGAAGATATTTGGTAATTAAGAAGGATGACTCTTAGGAGATGAAGCTGGTGTGGTTGAATGTTGCAACACTTCCGGTTGATTGTGGAACTGTCTGTGTGAGTTACCTCTTGGTGTTCTTGAAAAGATTAATTGTGTCAGTGTCAATGGTTGATATAAAGTATGCAATTGTGTGAATTGGTTATTGGAATTGTAACTTGCGCAATTAATCATGGTGAATGATGTGTTGCGGTATGTTGAAGTTAAGATCTCAAATTTTGTATTCGGTGATGTTTTGGGATTTTCACTCTCACAAGGTGGAAATCGATTACCTATCACGAAATTGATTTCTGAAGTGACAACATTGTTTTGAAAACTTGTAAGATTCATAACTTGAGTTTTGGATGTCGATTTGAGTTCCGTTTGAAGCATTGGATGGATAATGTGATGAACTTTGTTTTAAAAATGGTCCCAGCACGAAAGTAATTTATTTATCATGTAATGATGTTTGAGGAGAATCAGTTGTTGTTGATGTCGTTCTTGGTACAAAATTTATTTCTATGACACCGTGCAAGATGTCAACTTTTGAGTTAAGGGAATTGAAGAAGCTATTGGAAGATCTTGATGAAATGGATTTGTAAAACCAAGTGTATTGTTTGGGAACTCTAATTTCCTTAGTCAAGGAGGAAAAGTAGCCTTGAAGTGCGTGTGGATTTTGATAACTGGTTTAAGTGGTGATTGAGACTAAATATCTATTTCAAATTGTTGGCGATTTGATGGATCAATTGGTTGGAAAGTATGCCTTCGTGGTCAGGTTAAGGATGAAGATAGTTGGAGGTAAGCTTCTAAAACTCGGTATAGGTATGTTGAATGTTGTGAGGTGAATTCCAACTTCGAAAGGGGAGTAGAATTTTGTTAAGTTTTCATGGTGTAGATTACGGTATGAGGATATGAGTTTCTTTATCATGTTATCTTAAGTGACGGTAATGCGGTAGACCCATCTGAGGCTGACGTAGTGTTGTAGTGGGAAAGTCCAAAATTTGTTGCGGGTATTGGAAGATTTTATGGGCATAACCAGTAACAATCGCAGTTATTTGAGACGAGGTCAAGAATGATATATTCTTAATGAATGAAATGTTGGTATTAGTAAGAATGTGAAAGTATTAGAGATGCAACTTATGTCGATTGAGGATGAATAAGTGACGTTAGCTTCTGAGGAAAAGATAAGTGGTGTTAGAGGAAAAATAAATTCGACAG
Source organism: Vicia sativa (assembly GCA_021764765.1). NCBI lineage: Eukaryota > Viridiplantae > Streptophyta > Magnoliopsida > Fabales > Fabaceae > Vicia > Vicia sativa. Next base: position 196,708,625 of record CM038796.1, read on the forward strand.
GAAGTGCAATCATGTTTAAGATGTCAAAATATTGACATGTGTTAAGAAAATGTTGGAAGTTTCTTTTACCGATCATATGATGAGATGTATTACCGAGATTGCATTTGAAATAAGATTCAGACTGAACATATATGGATCCTAGATGTTATGAGATTTAAAGGAAGACTAAGAGTTGTGAATGTCGTTAAAGTTCTCCGTGGATGAGGACTTCAAATGGGGACAAAATGAGTTATGGTGTTTTGGTGTTAGCATCTCATGAGGGAAAAATACTTAACAATCGTGTGATGCTAAGTGAGTGTGAAGAAGATTATGTAAATTGTTTGATCGATGGTATCTCATCGTCGATGTCAAATGAGGAATAATTGTGGAAGAAGTTGTAAACCTTAAGGAAGATTATTGGACCATGGTGCTTGGGTGACTTGAGCACGAGTTCTAAAGGAACTATTATAGTTTGTACGGTGGTTTATACTCCATTGTGATTGTCGGCTATCTATTGACAAATTGAGGCGATCACCCTTAATCTCTTGTTGATAATAGGCGGGATCGTGTTGGATTGAATAGACTCATCTTGCAAGCTTGATAGTGTGTGAGGTGGATGACGTTCTATTGAGAGGATAGTAGTTCATCGGTTCGCATGAAACTAAGAGGAAAAGGGACTATGAAAAGACTTGGAAATTATCTAGCGGTCGAAGACTTGAGTGTGTATGCAAGTTGAAGCCGTGGAGTGGAAGGTTGGAATGTAAGAAGTTGATCAGTGATTTTGATAGATATTAAGGAGAAAGTCTAAAGATAAATATGAAACTTGTAGAGCTAGTAGTTGATGAAAATCAAATGAAGATAATGACTTAAGGTAATTAATCAGTCGCGTAAAGCGTAACGTGATGCACTTTGTTATCAGTATGATTTCTTTTGGAAGTCACAAATTAAACATTAGAAGGTGTGGAGTTTATGAAATATTAGAGATTTGAATAGAATTGTTAGGTGAAGGGTTCTATGTCTTATTGATGTTACATCCATTATAATAGATGTATTAATTTGCAAGCTCTATCGTTGGAACGTAACCTTGTGGTACTAGCATTGTGTATAAATGTTGGGGACATTGCGGTTCGGTGGAGGTTCTTATAATTGTGCTGCAGTGTAAGGAAGTGATAAATCGTGTATCTTGGAGTGAATGGGGTAAGGAGTGGGCTGAACTGATGTATTCTTAACCCGATAGCAATGGATCGTGTGGGATTCTAGTGGTTGAATAAGAAGGATATTTGTTAGTGATATTGGAAATGATGTCAAACATGACGTGATAGTTGGAAGGAAGGATTTCAAGAGCTGAAGAGGAGGTTGACTAGTGCTCCGATCTTCATTTTGCGAATCCGACTAAGTCTTTGTTGTGTACGGTGACGCATCATTAATGGGAATAGGTGGTGTGTTGATGCAAGATAAGCGAGGTTGTGGCTTATGCTTCACGACAATTGAAAGTGCATGAAAGGAGTTATCCGACTCATGATTTAGAGTTAGCATTGTTGTATTTGTTTTGAAGTTGGGGAGGCATTATTTATATGGTTCTCGATTTGAGGTATTAGTGATCATAAGAGCACGAAATATCTCTTTGATTAGGAAGAGTTGAAGCAGTTTGCGAGTCAAAGAGATCGCATTGGTAAGTAGCTTGGGAGGACCAGAGATGGAAATGTTACATGGGAGCGGAGAGTCGGATGAAGGACTCATATCCAACTGTTCGTCTAAGTGGTGTTTTCGAGGGAAAACTCTTTTAGTGGGGAGAGTTGTGACACCCGATTTAATTCGATTAAATAAATAGGAATTTAATTATTTAATTAATTAAAGACTTGAATTAATTATATTTTGGAATTTATGGGATTAATTGAAGAAAAGAAGAGATGGAGGTGTGAGGTGTAATTAAGGGTGTGAGGAGTAAATTACACTACACTTACTAATTACCATTTGTTTTATTTTATTGGAATAAATAAAGGATTATTAGAAGGAATATAAAAGGAAAGAAAAGAAAATAGGTCTTTTGGAGAAAAGCTATTATCGTAGAGTTGGAGAAGAGAGAAGAAGGAAAACCTAGAAGCGTCGAGAATCTCGAAGAACCCACAAGGTGAGGGTGATTTATTGGTTATTGCTTATTATAGGTTTTGATGTTAATATTATAGACCATGGCATGTTAGGAATCTGTGTTTAGGAAATTCTAGGTTTCCATGGATGTATACCTAATAGTGTCAATTGGTGTCAGATTGAGTCTGATTGTGTCAGAATATGTATGGAATATGATTAGAGTGTCGATAGATGAAAATAGATGATGGAAACATGTTGTTTGATGAGATAGATGATGCCAAATGATGTATTTTAGTGTTTCCCATGTTGGAGTTCGTATGGGTATGTTTGAGTTTGAATTGAAATGAATGAATGCTGTCAAAAATGCAGGAAATGGCTTTTTAACACGTGGGAACCGGTTCCTGTATGGGTAGGAACCGGGTTGCCCTTTGAAAATTTATAAAACTCTGAAAAATACACGTGGGAACCGGTTCTTGTATGTGACGGAACCGGGTTCCCATACATTTTCAACAAGGAGGTTTTGGGACTTTTAGGAACGGTTCTGTCATGTGGAACCGGGTTCCAACTTTGAAAAATGTCAAACTTTGAAAATTCATAACTTTCAAACCGTAAGTCCGTTTTGAGCGCCGTTTTGGACGTTATTTTCTAAATTTAAAGCTCTATTTTATGAAATGAAAATATTTTCCAAAACTTGAAATTATTTTGAAAATGGGCCAAATTCGAAATAGATGACTATTGGTATATTGATGTGTATGCGATAGAGATCTGTGGTGATGGATATATTGATCTGAGTGAATGTAAAGCGTGTTATCTTTGTTATTTGTGTGCATGATGGTTGGATTATCATGTTTTGAGTTTGATTCGGTTTATGATAATTGGTGTAGTCATGATTGTATTGATATCATGTGTTTGTTGGTGTTGTATATGGTGATGGCTTTTGACCTTAATTGTCGATGTTGTGATGAATTGTTCATGATAGGAGATTGTATCATGTTGTGGGTGATGAGGGTGTATGATGTAAGGTGGTCATAACTTTGTGTTGATGTATGCATGATTGGTTGATATATCATGTTGATTGGTTTGCATGGTTATCGATGTTAGATGTATGCATGATTAGTTGATATATCATGTTGATTGTTGAGATTCGATTATGTTCAATGAATGTATACATAGGCGATTGATGTTGCATGCTAGTGATGTGCGTGCATATGCATTGTTTGGTGAAGTTAATTCCCATTGTGCGGAATTTGACTTGGATTGCCGATAACAAATGCAGTGAGGATGGGTGGTTAAATTGGATTCGTGTCCGAGTGGTTATGGACGAATCGATGGTGCTGTCCGGTTGATGAATGGATCGGTGTTGGGTGACTTGGTCACGAGTCGGTACCGCATGCATTGAGTCGCATTATATTTGTATGGAATAGTAACATGTTAGGATGTCTTCGGTGTTACTATTCTCGATTGATGATTGTTGTGCATGATGATTATATGGTTGTAATTGTGTATTGAATGCGGTTATGTTGAAATGGGTGGATTAATATGCTTGAAATATATTGTTAATTGAGAAGCTTATAATATGCTTTAATTATGAGAAGTCTCACCCTTACTTTACCATTTGATTAAAGTTAGCGGTGAAGAGTCGGTGAGGATGGCTCTAGAGCTCATCGTTTAGTCCGCGTGGTGTCATGCTCGATTAGATTGTAACAACGGGAATGTTAGATGAGGAATTAGACTTGGTCTATTATTTATTTAAAACTTAGTGAGAATAATGTTGATTGAATTTATTCCGTTTTGGTATGGTATCTTTCATTTGTAAGACATGGTCTTAGCTTGATTGAAATTAATTGGAAATGTTGATCCTCGATGTAGCATAGCTCTTGTTTGAATGAAGGTTTATTTTATTTATTAATTGTGACATCCCGTGATTACCGTGTTAAACTCTGATTAAAGATGATTTAAATGATAATTTAATTAATATATTCGGGGTATTTAGATGGGGTGTTACAATAGTGGTATCAGAGCATAGTCGGTCGTTGTGACCAGTGTCTTAATGTCATTACTCCTTCTGTACACGACATGTGTGTGAAATGTCGATGCTTGTTTTCTAACTACTTGGTTGCGGAGTGGTTTAGAAGCCAGTGGGGGAGAGGCTTTACTTCTCCGATATGTTTTGGTGTGAAGAGTTGGATCGATGTGTTATTGATTATATGAGTGCAGATGTGGTTAGACTGCATAGTTGCCCGAATTCGGAGGGATTACGGTCGAGAATTGATATGATGGTCAGATAAGGTTCTCTTAAGTGGTAACAATTAAGTACTTGTGTTGTTCGCATCACTGAGAGTGGAGGACGATGGTATGGATAATGGTGTCCCCGTTAGGTGTGAGTTCTAATGTTCCTCTGGGAGTAATAGCAACTCGTCGTTAGAGCAAGATGTTGAATTAGCTTGAAATTATCATTCGGTTGAATGTTTGAAGTTAAACCAAGTAATTATGAATCGTTTGATGAGTCGATGCATATTCTTGGCCTAGAAGATATTTGGTAATTAAGAAGGATGACTCTTAGGAGATGAAGCTGGTGTGGTTGAATGTTGCAACACTTCCGGTTGATTGTGGGCTATACGTGTGAGTTACCTCTTGGTGTTCTTGAAAAGATTAATTGTGTCAGTGTCAATGGTTGATATAAAGTATGCAATTGTGTGAATTGGTTATTGGAATTGTAACTTGACGCAATTAATCATGGTGAATGATGTGTGTTGCGGTATGTTGAAGTTAGGATCTCAAATTTTGTATTCGGTGATGTTTTGGGATTTTTCACTCTCACAAGGTGGAAATCGATTACCTATCACAGGGAATTGATTTCCTGAAGCTGACAACATTGTTTTGAAAACTTGTAAGATTCATAACTTGAGTTTTGGATGTCTGATTTGAGTTCCGTTTGAAGCATTGGATGGATAGTGTGATGAACTTTGTTGTGAAAATGGTCCCAGCACCGAAAGTAATTTATTTATCATTTAATGATGTTTGAGGAGAATCAGAGTCGTTGTTGATGTCGTTCTTGGTACAAAATTTATTTCTATGACACCGTGCCAGATGTCAACTTTTGAGTTAAGGGAATCGAAGAAGCTATTGGAAGATGGTGAAATGGATTTGTAAAACCAAGTGTATTGTTTGGGAACTCTAATTTCCTTAGTCAAGGAGGAGAAAGTAGGCCTTGAAGTGTGTGGATTTTGATAACTGATTTAAGTGGTGATTGAGACTAAATATCTATTTCAAATTGTTGGCGATTTGATGGATCAATTGGTTGGAAAGTATGCCTTCAGTAAAGTCGAATTTCGGTTAACTTACCTTCGTGGTCAGGTTAAGGATGAAGATAGTTGGAGGTAAGCTTCTAAAACTCGGTATAGGTATGTTGAATGTTGTGAGGTGAATTCCAACTTCGAAAGGGGAGTAGGATTTTGTTAAGTTTTCATGGTGTAGATTACGGTATGAGGATATGAGTTTTCTTTATCATGTTATCTTAAGTGGCGGTGTCGGTAGACCCATCGAGGACGTAGTGTTGTAGTGGGAAAGTCCAAAATTTGTTGCGGGTATTGGAAGATTTTATGGGCATAACCAGTAACAATCGCAGTTATTTGAGATGAGGTCAAGAATGATATATTCTTAATGAATGAAATGTTGGTATTAGTAAGAATGTGAAAGTATTAGAGATGCAACTTATGTCGATTGAGAATGAATAAGTGGCGTTAGCTTGAGGAAAAGATAAGTGGTGTTAGAGGAAAAATAAATTCGACAGGAAGTGCAAACATGTTTAAGATGTCAAAATATTGACATGTGTTAAGAAAATGTTGGAAGTTTCTTTTACCGATCATATGATGAGATGTATTACCGAGATTGCATTTGAAATAAGATTCAGACTGAACATATATGGATCCTAGATGTTATGAGATTTAAAGGAAGACTAAGAGTTGTGAATGTCGTTAAAGTTCTCCGCGTGGATGAGGACTTCAAATGGGGACAAAATGAGTTATGGTGTTGTTGGTGTGTTAGCATCTCATGAGGGGGAAAAATACTTAACAATCGTGTGATGCTAAGTGAGTGTGAAGAAGATTATGTAAACTGTTTGATCGATGGTATCTCATCGTCGAGGTCAAATGAGGAATAATTGTGGAAGAAGTTGTAAACCTTAAAGGAAGATTATTGGACCATGGTGCTTAGGTGACTTGAGCACGAGTTCTAAAGGAGCGCTATTATAGTTTGATACGGTGGTTTATACTCCATTGTGATTGTCGGCTATCTATTGACAAATTGAGGCCGATCACCCTTAATCTCTTGTTGATAATAGGCGGGATCGTGTTGGATTGAATAGACTCATCTTGCAAGCTTGATAGTGTGTGAGGTGGATGAAGTTCTATTGAGAGGATAGTAGTTCATCGGTTCGCATGAAACTAAGAGGAAAAAAGGACTATGAAAAGACTTGGAAATTATCTAGCGGTCGAAGACTTGAGTGTGTATGCAAGTTGAAGCCGTGGAGTGGAAGGTTGGAATGTAAGAAGTTGATCAGTGATTTTGATAGATATTAAGGAGAAAGTCTAAAGATAAAATATGAAACTTGTAGAGCTAGTAGTTGATGAAAATCAAATGAAGATAATGACTTAAGGTAATTAATCAGAGTCGCGTAGCGAAAGCGTAACGTGATGCACTTTGTTATGCGAGTATGATTTCTTTTGGAAGTCACAAATTAAACATTAGAAGGTGTGGAGTTTATGAAAATATTAGAGATTTCAGAATAGAATTGTTAGGTGAAGGGTTCTATGTCTTATTGATGTTACATCCACTATAATAGATGTATTAATTTGCAAGCTCTATCGTTGGAACGTAACCTTGTGGTACTAGCATTGTGTATAAATGTTGGGGACATTGCGGTTCGGTGGAGGTTCTTATAATTGTGCTGCAGTGTAAGGAAGTGATAAATCGTGTATCTTGGAGTGAATGGGGTAAGGAGTGGGCTGAGCTGATGTATTCTTAACCCGATAGCAATGGATCGTGTGGGATTCTAGTGGTTGAATAAGAAGGATATTTGTTAGTGATATTGGAAATGATGTCAAACATGACGTGATAGTTGGAAGGAAGGATTTCAAGAGCTGAAGAGGAGGTTGACTAGTGCTCCGATCTTCATTTTGCCGAATCCGACTAAGTCTTTGTTGTGTACGGTGACGCATCATTAATGGGAATAGGTGGTGTGTTGATGCAAGATAAGCAGGTTGTGGCTTATGCTTCACGACAATTGAAAGTGCATGAAAGGAGTTATCCGACTCATGATTTAGAGTTGGCAGTTGTTGTATTTGTTTTGAAGTTGGGGAGGCATTATTTATATGGTTCTCGATTTGAGGTATTAGTGATCATAAGAGCCTGAAATATCTCTTTGATTAGGAAGAGTTGAAACGGTTGCGAGTCAAAGAGATCGCATTAGTAGAGTAGCTTGGGAGGACCAGCGGATGGAAATGTTACATGGGGCTGGAGAGTCGGATGAAGGACTCATATCCCGAACTGTTCGTCTAAGTGGTGTTTTCGAGGACGAAAACTCTTTTAGTGGGGGAGAGTTGTGACACCCCGATTTAATTCAGAGATTAAATAAATAGGAATTTAATTATTTAATTAATTAAAGACTTGAATTAATTATATTTTTGGAATTTATGGGTTTAATTGAAGAAAAGAAGAGATGGAGGTGTGAGGTGTAATTAAGGATGTGAGGAGTAAATTACACTACACTTACTAATTACCATTTGTTTTATTTTATTGGAATAAATAAAGGATTATTAGAAGGAATATAAAAAGGAAAAGAAAAGAAAATAGGTCTTTTTTGGAGAAAAGCTATTATACGTAGAGTTGGAGAAGAGAAGAGAAGAAGGAAAACCTAGAAGCGTCAGAATCTCGAAGAACCCACAAGGTAAGGGGTGATTTCGACTGGTTATTGCTTATTATAGGTTTTGATGTTAATATTATAGACCATGGCATGTTAGGAATCTGTGTTTAGGAAATTCTAGGTTTCCATGGATGTATACCTAATAGTGTCAGTTGGTGTCAGATTGAGTCTGATTGTGTCAGAATATGTATGGAATATGATTAGAGTGTCAGTAGATGAAAATAGATGATGGAAACATGTTGTTTGATGAGATAGATGATGCCAAATGATGTATTTTAGTATTTCCCATGTTGGAGTTCGTATGGGTATGTTTGAGTTTGAATTGAAGTGAATGAATGCTGTCAAAAGTGCAGGAAATGGCTTTTTAACACGTGGGAACCGGTTCCTGTATGGGTAGGAACCGGGTTGCCCTTTGAAAATTTATAAAACTACGAAAATACACGTGGGAACGGTTCTGTATGGCGGACCGGGTTCCCATACATTTTCCAACAAGGAGGTTTTGGGACTTTTCGAACCGGTTCACATGTGAACCGGGTTCCAACAAATTTTGAAAAATGTCAAACTTTGAAAATTCATAACTTTCAAACCGTAAGTCCGTTTTGAGCGCCGTTTTGGACGTTATTTTCTAAATTTAAAGCTCTATTTTATGAAATGAAAATATTTTCCAAAACTTGAAATTATTTTGAAAATGGGCCAAATTCCGAAATAGATGACTATTGGTAGCATATTGATGTGTATGTAGAGATCTGTGGTGATGGATATATTGATCTGAGTGAATGTAAAGCGTGTTATCTGTTGTTATTTGTGTGCATGATGGTTGGATTATCATGTTTTGAGTTTGATTCGGTTTATGATAATTGGTGTAGTCATGATTGTATTGATATCATGTGTTTGTTGGTGTTGTATATGATGGCTTTTGACCTTAATTATCGATGTTGTGATGAATTGTTCATGATAGGAGATTGTATCATGTTGTGGGTGATGAGGGTGTATGATGTCGAGGTGGTCATAACTTGTGTTGATGTATGCATGATTGGTTGATATATCATGTTGATTGGTTTGCATGGTTATCTTGATGTTAGACGTATGCATGATTAGTTGATATATCATGTTGATTGTTGAGATTGATTATGTTCAATGAATGTATACATAGGCGATTGATGTTGCATGCTAGTGATGTGCGTGCATATGCATTGTTTGGTGAAGTTAATTCCCATTGTGCGGAATTTGACTTGGATTGCCGATAAGATACAGAGTGAGGATGGGTGGTTAAATTTGGATTCGTGTCCAGTGGTTATGGACGAATCGATGGTCTTGTATCCGGTTGATGAATGGATCGGTGTTGGGTGACTTGGTCACGAGTCGGTACCGCATGCATTGAGTCTGCATTATATTTGTATGGAATAGTAACATGTTAGGATGTCTTCGGTGTTACTATTCTCGATTGATGATTGTTGTGCATGATGATTATATGGTTGTAATTGTGTATTGAATGGAGTTATATTGAAATGGGTGGATTAATATGCTTGAAATATATTGTTAATTGAGAAGCTTATAATATGCTTTAATTATGAAAGTCTCACCCTTACTTTACCATTTCAGATTAAAGTTAGCAGCTGAAGAGTCGGTGAGGTTGGCTCTAGAGCTCATCGTTTAGTCCGCGTGTCAGTGTCATGCTCTGGTTAGATTGTAACACTGGGGAATGTTAGATGAGGAATTAGACTTGGTCTATTATTTATTTAAAACTTAGTGAGAATAATGTTGATTGAATTTATTCCGTTTTGGTATGGTATCTTTTCCGCTGTGTAAGACATGGTCTTAGCTTGATTGAAATTAATTGGAAATGTTGATCCTCAGTGTAGCATGGCTACTGTTTGAATGAAGGTTTATTTTATTTATTAATTGTGACATCCCGTGATTACCGTGTTAAACTCTGATTAAAGATGATTTAAATGATAATTTAATTAATATATTCGGGGTATTTAGATGGGGTGTTACAATGGTAAAACATAAATTTATAAATAATATTTTTAAATAATATCCTCAATAAAAAATGTTATATGTTATTGAATCTATTAGGGTGACTTTGTCTTTCACGAAAAATATTCGCGTTTCTAAAAATCCTTGTAAAATGGACTCATCTCTTTAAATGTTAAATCTATTAATTTTTATTATTTTCAATAATATTTAAAGGATTATAATTGGTAATAGTGTAACTCCAAACTATCCCAACTGCCTTACAACCATTGAATAAAATCATAGGTATTATGGGCAGATACTTATATCACAAATACATTGTGATAGTTGTTTTTTGAATAAAATTTGATATATGTCTAGTAACTCATTATCATTGTTATTTTTAGATGAAATTTTCATAATTTTTAGTTTTGGCATTTATATATGTCTCTCATTCTCCACGTAATAAAATATAAATTTATAAATAATAATTTAAATAATATCCTCAATTAAAACTGTTATATGTTATTGAATCTATTAGGGTGACTTTGTCTTTCACGAAAAATATTCGCGTTTCTAAAAATTCTTGTAAAATGGACTCATCTCTTCAAATGTTAAATCTATTAATTTTTATTATTTTCAATAATATTTAAAGGATTATAATTGGTAATAGTGTAACTCCAACCTATCCCAACTGCCTTACAACCATTGAATAAAATCATAGGTATTATGGGCAGATACTTATATCACAAATACATTGTTATTGTTGTTTTTTGAATAAAATTTGATATATGTCTAGTAACTCATTATCATTGTTATTGTTAGATGAAATTTGCATAATGTTTAGTTTTGGCATTGATATATGTCTCTCATTCTCCACGTAATATAACATAAATTTATAAATAATATTTTTAAATAATATCCTCAATAAAAAATGTTATCTGTTATTGAATCTATTAGGGTGACTTTGTCTTTCACCAAAAATATTCACGTTTCTAAAAATCCTTGTAAAATGGACTCATCTCTTTAAATGTTAAATCTATTAATTTTTATTATTTTCAATAATATTTAAAGGATTATAATTGGTAATAGTGTAACTCCAAACTATCCCAACTGCCTTACAACCATTGAATAAAATCATAGGTATTATGGGCAGATACTTATATCACAAATACATTGTTATAGTTGTTTTTTGAATAAAATTTGATATATGTCTAGTAACTCATTATCATTGTTATTTTTAGATGAAATTTGCATAATTTTTAGTTTTGACATTTATATATGTCTCTCATTCTCCACGTAATAAAACATAAATTTATAAATAATGTTTTTAAATAATATCCTCAATAAAAAATGTTATATGTTATTGAATCTATTAGGGTGACTTTGTCTTTCACGAAAAATATTCACGTTTCTAAAAATCCTTGTAAAATGGTCTCATCTCTTTAAATGTTAAATCTATTAATTTTTATTATTTTCAATAATATTTAAAGGATTATAATTGGTAATAGTGTAACTCCAAACTATCCCAACTGCCTTACAACCATTGAATAAAATCATAGGTATTATGGGCAGATACTTATATCACAAATACATTGTGATAGTTGTTTTTTGAATAAAATTTGATATATGTCTAGTAACTCATTATCATTGTTAATTTTTAGATGAAATTTTCATAATTTTTAGTTTTGGCATTTATATATGTCTCTCATTCTCCACGTAATAAAATATAAATTTATGAATAATAATTTAAATAATATCCTCAATAAAAACTGTTATATGTTATTGAATCTATTAGGGTGACTTTGTCTTTCACGAAAAATATTCACGTTTCTAAAAATCCTTGTAAAATGGACTCATCTCTTTAAATGTTAAATCTATTAATTTTTATTATTTTCAATAATATTTAAAGGATTATAATTGGTAATAGTGTAACTCCAAACTATCCCAACTGCCTTACAACCATTGAATAAAATCATAGGTATTATGGGCAGATACTTATATCACAAATACATTGTTATTGTTGTTTTTTGAATAAAATTTGATATATGTCTAGTAACTCATTATCATTGTTATTGTTAGATGAAATTTGCATAATGTTTAGTTTTGGCATTGATATATGTCTCTCATTCTCCACGTAATATAACATAAATTTATAAATAATATTTTTAAATAATATCCTCAATAAAAAATGTTATATGTTATTGAATCTATTAGGGTGACTTTGTCTTTCACCAAAAATATTCACGTTTCTAAAAATCCTTGTAAAATGGACTCATCTCTTTAAATGTTAAATCTATTAATTTTTATTATTTTCAATAATATTTAAAGGATTATAATTGGTAATAGTGTAACTCCAACCTATCCCAACTGCCTTACAACCATTGAATAAAATCATAGGTATTATGGGCAGATACTTATATCACAAATACATTGTTATTGTTGTTTTTTGAATAAAATTTGATATATGTCTAGTAACTCATTATCATTGTTATTGTTAGATGAAATTTTCATAATTTTTAGTTTTGGCATTTATATATGTCTCTCATTCTCCACGTAATAACATTGTACATGTTGTTTAGGGTTGTCAATGAATCAACCTTTGAGAAGATTGTTGGTTTGACTACGTCGAAAGTAGTGCGGGACACCTTTGAAAGAGCGTTCAGAGGAGAACTAGAAATAATGAAGATGAAGGAGACGAAGTCCGTGTCGGACTACCTAACTCGTGTGCAAACGGTACCAAACAAACTGAGTCAATACGGAGAAGTATTGGGTGGTGCTTGTGTTGTAGAAAAGATTTTGAGATCTTTGACAAACAAGTTTCAAAATATAGTATGAACAATAGAAGAATCGGAAAAAAATTCGAGAGTTACTATCGAAGAAGTTGCAAGTTCTCTCAAAGCACACAAACAACGCAAGATGAAGATGAAGGAGTAGGCATCATATGATGCAAAACAAAACAAAACAAGGATCTCGCCAAAGACGAAAATGCACTCTTCTCTCAAAAATTCTGTGGGAGAGGACGTGGCCGTGGAGAACGCGATGGTGGTCAATGTTATCAAAATAACAACTTTAAAAGAGGAAAATCAAGCCAAAACACTGGTGTGGCAGAGAACGTGGTCAAAGAGGTGGTCGAACAAACTACCTAAACATTAAATGTTACAAATGTAAAAAATAGGGGCACTATGCAAAGGACTATAATTCCTATAATTGCTATAACTGTGGAAAAGTGGGACATCTTGCAAAAGATTGTCGTCTTAGAAAGAAGGTGGAAGAGACAACAAACTTTGCCCTAGAGAAAGATTCGAATGAAGGTTTTCTACTAATGACTCAAAAGGAAGCAGATGTAGAAAATGACACTATATAATATCTTGACTCAGGAGCAAGTAACCCTATGTGTGGTCACAAACACCTATTTAGAGAGATTGCAAAAATTAAAGATGGCCATGCATCTTTCGGAGATGCGTCGAAAATAAAGGTCGAAGAAAAGGGCAAATCTGTTATGTGCAGAAGGATGACTTGATTGGGTCAATCAAAAATGTATATTATGTCCCATATCTCAAAACTAACATATTGAGTCTGGGACAATTAAATGAGAAGGAATATTTGATTCTCGTGAAAGATCGAACGTTGCACCTCAAAGATATGTCTGGACATCTGGTCGCTGAAGTCGAAATGGAGAAAACTCGAATGTACAAGTTGAATCTATTAATTCTTAAAAACTACACAAATTTTTGTGTGAATCGTAAATATAAGCAAATATTTTTATTTAATATTTTAAATTATTAATTTTTAAAAACTACACAAGTTTTTGTGTGATTAAGTAGTTTAATAGTTTTACACACTCTTTAAAGTTATTCATATTAAATTTACATAAATTGAGCATGGCATAAATTAATAAAAATGTATTTCAAGTGAAAATAACAAATGCATGTGAGATTGTGTAAACAACGAACAAATTATGAAGTGCTTCATACTAGTATTTAAATAGTATTCTCATATTTTCTATATATTGGATTTTGTTTGTTAATTTTTTTGACAATAACTCTTTAAAAGTATCTGACGTTGTATTTCAATAATCTTGTTTATTATTATTATAATAATAATAATAATAATATTATTATTATTATTATTATTATTATTATTATTATTATTATTATTATTATTATTATTATTATTATTATTATTATTATTATTATTATTATTATTATTATTATTATTATGTTTGAACTTAAAAATATGTAGAGATTAAGTATTTCATTTTTAAAAAAGTTATTATTTTGATATTTTATTTCCTTATATTTTGTTCTTCACTTTTACATTAATGTTTTTTTTAATGTCTTTTGCTTAATCATTCACAAAAGAAAGCAAAAATAATTGGTGCCAAATAATCATTTAGAACAATTTCTTGTGCTTATTAACCAAGAGTTGAATTATACATTCGACATCTAATTAAATCTTAAACTTAATGCTTTTATGCTTCAAGTCTAAAATAAGACATAAATATTTACCTAGTTTAAGTGATTAAGCTATATCATAATTTTATTATGAAAGAAAAAAATAGTTTTATTATATTTTGAAGAGAAAAATATAATTTATATTACAACCTTAAATATATAGAGATAAATAATATTAAAGTGTAACCATGTCTTTTTTTCTAGTTCATATTATACATTTTTTTAATTATTATTCTGTTCTACTTATTGAAAAATATAAAGAATTCGTTTTATTTTTTTTTTAATACATATAGAGAATTATGGTTTTCCTATTCAAAAAGGAATAACGACACAATTTGTTCTCTGCTTGTCTTCTATTTCAGTATTGATTAAAAAGATAAAACTAAAAAAGAATATAGTTTTTATAATATTCTTAAGTAATTTTGTAAAAATAATTTATTTTTCTTATATAAAATACTTTTATTTTCATATTAGATTTAAATAAACTATAAAATCTTTTTCAAAATAACAGTAAAAGAAGTGATCTATAATTTTTATGTTAACCAACACATTTAATGTCTTGTCAATATTTACTGTACTAAAATATAAATATCATGTAATATTCTTTACACTTGGTAAAAGAAATATCCTCAATAAAAAATGTTATATGTTATTGAATCTATTAGGGTGAGTTTGTCTTTAAACCAAAAATATCCCCGTTCATATTTTATTCAATGGTTTCTAAAAATTCTTACAAAATGGAGTCATCCCCTGAAATGTTAAACCTATTAATTTTTATTATTTTCAATAGTGTAACTCCAACCTATCACAACTTCCTTACAACCATTGAATAAAATCATAGGTATTATGGGCAGGTACTTATATCACAAATGCATTGTTATTGTTATTGTTTCAATAAAATTTGATATATGTCAAGTAACTCATTATTAGTGTTATTGTTAGATGAAATTTGCATAATTTTTAGTTTTGGCATTTATATATGTCTCTCATTCTCCACTTACTAAAACATAAATTTATAAATAATAGTTTTAAATAATATCAATGGATTTGAATGCAACATCAATTTGCATTATCATCTCCATATTCCCAAATAAAATCTTTTATTAGTTCTTTAATATATTTAAATTATTTTGTTCATTTGTAGGCAACCCCTACAATCAACAACAAATAATATTTAAAAAAAGAAGGTTGAAATCTAAATTTAGATTTTTCATAGCAACAATAAATTTTATCTTGTAGTCACTACAAGAAATTTGACATATCCCAACCGCAAAAACCAACGGATAAAGATAAAAAAAAAATCATTGGTAAAATGCTAAATATCTATACAAATGGAAAAATTCTTTTGTCAACTATAATTTGCTATACCAACTGCAATTTGTTGTCTGAATATCTTATACCAATTGAAAATTTTAGGACTTGGTCCAAATTTCAGAGCTATAGCAAATGTTAATTTCACTATTTTATAACGTTATCCATCAATTATTTTTGTTAGAATATGACGGAATTAGTCGTTGGTATATGTATTTTTTTTACAAATATTTCATTCCTAAAATGTTTTTTTTTTTAATAATATAAATTTTGACAATACTTTCAATATGCACCACATCATGACAATGATAACAGGATCGTAAGAAATAGCTTGGTTGAATGAGCATAAACTCTTCACGTTAAGCTACAATGACTTCCTCTACTATCGATCTAGCCATCATAATTGGACTTCACTTGTTTAATCTCTTCCCAACAACTATAACAAAATTATTACGTAAGAGCATAAAATGCATTAGGATATAGATTTGACATAATTAGTTATGGAAAAAACATAAATGATAGCACAAATGCATGATTGATGTATGTATCAATAGAACCTTAGCCAATATGATTCTTCACTCAGTTAAAGGGAGACTCAAAGAGTGTTGGAATAAAATTAAATACAGTCAAAAGGAAGAAGAAAAGTTATATTCTCTTGGGATGAGAAAAGTCCATTTCTTGGATCTCCAATTTCATGAAAATGTCTAGCATTTATTATACTGCATTTCCTATGTAGCATTTATATCTTTGGATTTTGGGTCTCTATATATAGAACACATTTGTATCATATTTTCTAAAGCGCTTAAAGATTTCAATATGCCAAAGAAGTTGGAGTCCTAAACACCCACCTCTAGAAAATTCATCTTTGTTATTGTCTTGTTTCTGTCTTCAAATTGGCATCAGATCCAATGGAGAACATGATGAATCAGATGCCACTGCCACAAATATCAAAATCAAATTATCAAAATTGGAGTGTCCAGATGAAGGAGCTTCTTGGATCTCTAGATGCGTGGGAAGTAACAAGGGATGGGTTTGTAGAACCAACTGATACAACTGGGTACACATCAGTCCAGAACAAGGCGTTGAATGAGACGCGATCGAAAGACAAAACAACATTGTACATGTCGTTTAGAGTTGTCGATGAATCTACCTTTGAAAATATTGTTGGTTTGACTACGTCGAAAGTAGTGCGGGACACCTTTGAAACAGCGTTTAGAGGAGCAGATAGAGTTAAGCAAGTTCGTTTGCAAACTCTTTGAGGAGAACTAGAAATAATGAAGATGAAGGAGACGGAGTCCGTGTCGGACTACGTAACACGTGTGTAAACGGAAACAAACAAACTGAGTCAAAACGGAGAAGCATTGAGTGGTGCTCGTGTTGTCTAAAAGATTTTGAGATCTCTGACAAAAAAGTTTGAAAATATAGTATGCGCAATAGAAGAATCGGAAAAAAATTTGAGAGTTACTATCGAAGAAGTTGCAAGTTCTCTCGAAGCACATAAACCACACAAGATGAAGATGAAGGAGGAAGCATCAAATGATGCAAAACAAACCAAGGATCTCTCCAGAGACGAAAATGCATTCTTCTCTCAAAAATTTGGTGGGAGAGCACGTGGTCGTGGAGAACGCGATGGTGGTCAAAGTTATCAAAATAACAACTTTAAAAGAGGAAAATCAAGCCAACAAAACTAGCGTGGCAGAGAACATGGTCAAAGAGGTAGTCGAACAAACAACCTAAACATTAAATGTTACAAATGAAAAAAATAGGGGCACTATGTCAAGGACTGTAATTCCTATAATTGCTATAACTGTGGAAAAGTGGGACATCTTATAAAATATTTTTGTATTAGAAAGAAGGTGGAAGAGACAACAAACTTTGCCCTAGAGAAAGATTCGAATGATGGTTTTCTTCTAATGCTTCAAAAGGAAGTAGAAGTAGAAAATGACACTATATGGTATCTTGACTCAGGAGAAAGTAACCCTATGTGTGGTCACAAACACCTATTTAGAGATATTGTAAAAATTTAAGATTGCCATGCATCTTTCGGAATTGCGTCGAAAATAAAGGTCGAAGGAAAGGGCACAATCTGTTATGTGCAGAAGGATGACTTGATTGGGTCACTCCATAATGTATCTTATGTCCCATATCTCAAAAAAAACATATTGAGTCTGAGACAATTCACTGAGAAGGAATATTTGATTCTCATGAAAGATCAAACGTTGCACCTCAAAGGCAAGTCTGGACATCTGGTTGTTGAAGTCGAAATGGAGAAGACTCGAATGTACAAGTTGAATCTATTAATTCTTAAAAACTACTCAATTTGTTGTGTGAATCGTAAATATAAGCAAATATTTTTATATAAAGCAAAGCTCCTAGGGCCTGGTCGTAAAGGAAAGCCCTATATGGATTAAAGCAAGCTCCTAGGGCCTGGTACGAAAGGCTAACCAAGTTCCTTACAGACAAAGGCTACAGAAAAGGAGGCTTGGATAAAACTCTCTTTGTCAAGAATGAAGGAGGAAAGATAATGGTTGCTCAAATTTATGTGGATGACATAGTATTTGGTGGAATGTCAGACTCAATGGTGAAACATTTTGCCAATCAAATGCAAGCTGAGTTTGAAATGAGTCTTATGGGAGAGTTGACCTACTTTCTTGGACTGCAAGTCACACAGATGGAAGACTCAACATTCCTTTCACAGAGCAAATATGCAAGGAATATTGTCAAAAAGTTTGGAATGGAGAATGTCAGCCATAAAAGGACTCCTGCTCCCACACATGTGAAGTTATCTAAGGACACAAATGGTGAAAAGGTAGATCAAAGTTTGTATAGAAGCATGATAGGGAGCTTGTTGTATCTAACAGCCAGCAAACCTGACATTGCATTTGCTATTGGGGTATGTGCAAGATACCAAGCTGAACCTAAAGTGAGTCACATTAACCAGGTGAAAAGAATTCTGAAGTATGTGAGTGGAACCTGCAGTTAAGGTATTCTGTATTCCCATGGATGTGAACCCATTTTGTCTGGTTATTGTGATGTTGACTGGGCTGGTAGTGCTGATGATAGAAAAAGTACCTCTGGAGGATGCTTCTTCTTGGGAAACAATCTGGTTTCTTGGTTCGACAAGTAAAAGCGTGTGTCCTTGTCCCTTCTGAAGTGAATACATAGCGGTGGTAGCGTTGTTCTCAAATGGTGCGGATGAAGCGGATCTTTGTCGAGTACAATGTCACACAGGATGTCATGACATTGTCTTGTGACAATCTGTGCTATTAATATTTCAAAGAATCCTATACAAAACAGTGGGACTAAGCACATTGACATAAGACATCACTTCATCGAGACCTTGTGGAGGAGAAAGTGATTAAAGCTGACCATGTAGTCACCGAACGCAATGGTGACATTTTTACTAAAGCTCTTGATGCTAGTCAATTTGAGAATTTAAGAACAAGCGGGCATTTGTCAATATGAGGAATTGTAGCAATTAAAATTGCTTACAAAGAGGAGAAGAAACTTTGTATTTCAAATAAATATGAATGGGTCACTTCTTTATTTCCCTCTTATTTTTAAAGGTTTCAAGAATATCAAGAGACACCTCCATATAATAACCTCTCCTATTGAAAGTATCATTTCCTCTCCACCCACAAGATACATTCAAATTCTTTGTCAGTTCCTCAATATATCTCAGAGAAATATGTCTTCTTCATCCTCTTCATCCCAAGACTCTGATTGTTCATCTCCCACCATGGCTGAGATTAGGACAATCGCTGCAGCCATGAATGTTGAACCTGTGAAGGTCTCCCCTCAGCGTTCAATGGCAACTGACTCTCAGAATCAGCATGCACGGAATATTCAAGGATCATCAGGTTCCACTGGTAAGATTTCTGCCTCATCCTCATCTGTCCCCCCTGAGATAAGAAATAGGGAAGGTACCATGTATGTAGAAGGAGCCATTGCTAGGATAGTCACCAGAATCCTAGACGAAAATCACATTGTTCCTGGAATTTATGTTCCCCTTAATCAAAGGCCTGCTAGCCCTAGTTTAGTAGATGATCCAGATGTCACAAAGGATGTCATGACATCTGATGATCACGTCCAGGCAACTCATGTGGACCCTGATTCTCCTGCTGATTTCCCTGCCAAAGCAAAGGGTGGTATTTCTGGCTCTCAAGATGAGCAAATAACCAGAACTGGAACTTCTTCAAAGAAGTATAGAGCTAAATTTGTTGGCTGCTCAAAATGCAAAAGAACACCAATGGCCAAGAAAAGGAAAGCTCCTGTACCTGCAAAGTCTGATCAAGCTTCTGGCTTCAAGATTCAGGTTGAACTTGCTGCTGGTCATGTTGTTGATGCTGCTGCTAACAATGAAGATGCTTCCTTCCACAGTGCTTCTTCTGGAGAAGAAAGCACTTGAGATGTTGCTCCTTGCCCTGTTGCTGCTGTTTTGTCAATTTTCTTGTTATTTTTTCTTGTTTTTTTTGTGTTGTTTCCTTTTCCCAATTTTGTTTGGATGATTGTAACTTATTGTTGACAGCATTGTTCTCTTGACAATTGTTGGTACCTCCTTTATTTATTTTCTTGAATTGTTTGGGGCAATTGTATGGCTTCCTTTGGCCCTTTATGGCTAAAAAGGGGGAGAAGAACTACTTTGTTGACAGTAGTATGGGACTTTGGGGAATTGTATGGCTGTTTAAATTCTGTTTATGTGGGCAATTGTGGGAATTGTGGGATTTTTGTATGGGTAGAATTTATCTTATCTCTAGGTTCTAGTTTATTTAAGCTTAGAACTAGTTTTTCTTCTGCTGCATATGTACTCTGATAGGTTAAGTAGTTTTAGCCAAAAATGTGCCAAAGGGGGAGTTTGTTAGTGTTTTTAAGTTGGCATTATGTTTGGTAAAACTAGGCTTTAGCAATGTCATGATAGATGTCATGACATTCAGAGATTGAAGATAAATCCTACCTGCTAAGGATGTTAAATGGACAGCTCAGAACTGGAAGCTAAAGGCGTGTTGGAAATCTGAAAAGATCGATGTCATAAGATGTTATGACATTCATGTGACATTCTGCAGAATCTGTTTGTTCTGAGATTTTTCGGGAAGTTTGTTGCTGCTAAATATTGTTTTTCATTATTAGAAAGCATGCTCACGTGGCTGCTAGGTTAATCTTAATTAAACCTAAATTGGTTGTTGAAAAGACCATGTTTTAGGATTAAATTAAGTGAACCCTAGCTATCTTTATGGAACCCAAAGCGAAGTTTCGGGGCTTCTATAAAAGAATTCAACCCTTACAAGCGTGTTTGCGCCCTTGGAATGTATTGAAGAGATAGCGACTTGTTATTTGTGTCTTGTTAGGATTTGTAACAGTTTATATTGTGTAATTCTAGTTTCTCTTGTGAGCCAAGCAACTATCAATTGATAAGTGCATTGGACTAGGATTTCTTTGTAAGGGTAGTTTATCACTCAAAGCTTTAAAGCACAGTGTTTGTCTCTTGATTGAAGCTTTGAAGCAAGATCAAGATATTTTATTGAAGTGTGTCTTCACAATTCAATTAGTCAATAGGTTGATATCAACTGCGTGATTGAGGGGAGTGAGGTACTCGGATCTAAGTAGGACTTAGGTTGAAGTTGCATTGGGTAGGTTTTAAGTGAAGGAGATAAAGCGGTGGTTTATTCTGAATTAATTCTACTAATAGTGAATTTCCTCCACGGCTTGGTAGCCCCGGATGTAGGTTTGTTGAACCAACTGGGTGAACAATTTATTGTGTTCTTTGCTTTACGTATTCTTGTGTGAAGTGTTAACATAGTGTCGAATCTTGTGTCATAACATTCTCGTGACATCACGTGTCTGCTGCCGAAATTTCAATTGGCATCGGGCGGGCACCACCTTGTTATTTCAGGTGAGATCTAGGGATAATAGTTTACGGCGTAATGGATAAAGAAGGAGGATTTGGAGAAAGACCACCTATTCGGATGGGTCTAGTTATGATTCTTGGAAGCCTCGTATGGTGCCTTCTTAAGATCAGTGGACACTAAAGCTTGGAGAGCTGCTGATAAAGGATGGAAACATCCCACCAAGCTTGAGAAAGATGGGACTACTGTCTTGAAAATTGAGGAGGAATGGAGCAAAGAGGAAGAAGAGCTAGCTCTAGGGAACTCTAAAGCATTGAATGCTACATTCAATGGTATTGACAGAACATCTTGATTGGTCCATCAATGTGAGTTAGCCAAGGATGTTTGGGACACTCTCGAATTACTCATGAGGGACATCCAAGGTGAAGATGTCAAGACTTGATGCTCACTACCAAATTTGAGAATTTGGAGATGAAGGAAGATGAGACTATTCATGAATTTCACATGAATATTTTGGAAATGCCAATGCCTCGGGAGCACTTGGTGAAAAGATGTCGAAGAGAAGGCGGTGAGAAAGATTCTCGGATCCTTGCCTAAGAGATTTGCAATGAAAGTCACGCAATAGAGGCTCAAGACATCAGACATCTTGAAGGTTGAAGAACTTATTGGATCCCTTATGACTTTTGAGATGGGAATCGGTGGGCTGAGAGAAGAAAAACAAGAGCATAGCACTTGTATCAACAACGAAGAAGGATGCAAGGTGGAAGATGAAGAAGATATCGAAGCTATAGCCATGCTTGGAAGACAGTTCAACAAACGATCGGGAGGGTTGATCCAAAGTCAAGGTCAAATGTCGAGGACATTTCATCGACATTAGCGGATCTTATGACTCCAACGGAAGATCCAAGTCGGATGAAAAAAAGTCAAGGTAGAATCCAATGTCATGGATGTGAAGGATTTGGACATATTAAAGTGAATGTCCTACCTTTCTTAAGAAACAAAGAGGAATGAATGTTACTTGGTGCGATGGTGAATCAAGTAGTGATCTTGAAGAGGAATCACCCAAACTTGTCCTTGCATCTTGAAAGTGGCAATCGATAATGACTCTAGTGATGAGGTGACCTTTGAAGAACTTCGATACTTACAAGCGTGTATCGAGTGGTGAGTATGTCGACAAAATGAAAAGCAGAAAAAGCGATTGAGAAGTTGGAGGCGGAAAATGTGAAGGGAAGGCGAGAAGAAGGAAAATTAGGTCACTATAAGTCATCTCAACGGTGAGATTATAGTGTTGAATTCAAGCTTGATCATATGACTAAGTCTTTCAAGATGTTGACAAATGGGCGATAATTTGGAAGAAATTCTTGACTTGGACAAAATCTTTGGAAATAAGCATGGTCTAGGATATGTGTTGAAAAGGAACTGTTAGTGACAAGAAAAATAAGAGGCATGGGAAACCAAAGCCAGCGGATGTCTGCAGAAAGCAGAAATGTTCTGGCTCGGGCATGTAGATGCAAAGAAATTTGCGATAACGGGAAGAAGACCAGACCTAATAGGCCAATGTCAGCGAGATGTCACAACATTAGGGGCCAACATCATGATAAGAGAAACATGAAAAGAAGTTTCAAAGATGGAGATGTCACCATTGTGGAAGGTTTGGACACATAAAACCCTTCTGCTATAGGTTACATGGGTATCCTAATCAGACTTCCTATGTTGAGCCTAAGAACATCAAAGTACCCTACACTCAAAAGTGGAAGAAGAGGACTGCAACATTGATAGCACACACCTCTCAGTGTGCAAGGAAGATTGGTACTTTGACGGTGGGTGTTCCAAGCATATGGCTGGTATAAAAACCTTGAATAATGTCAAACCTCACTCTACCAGCTTTGTTACTTTTGGAGATGGAGCTAAAGGAGAAATCAAAGGTGTTGGAAACTTGGACTGCTCTAGAGTTCCAAATCTAAATGGAGTGTTGCTGGTAAAAGGATTGACTGCTAATCTCATAAGCATAAGTCAGCTATGTGATATGGGATTTAAAGTCAACTTCACCAGGTCTAAATGTCTTGTAATCAATGATAAACAAGAAGTTGTTATGAGAGGAGTCAGATCAAAGGACAACTGCTACATGTGGAGAATCGAGAACACCAACCTCTCTTCTGTGTGCTCTACAGACAAGGATGAAAAGGAGGTAAAGTTATGGCATCAAAAACTTGGACATCTGCATCTCAGAGGGATGAAAAAGATCATCACTATGGAGGCTGTCAGAGGGATACCAAAACTCCATATTGATGAAGGAAGAGTCTGTAGTGAATGTCAAGTTGGAAAGCAAACCAGAATGTCACACCCAATGTCTAGAGATCTGACCACTTCCAGAGTACTAGAGCTGCTTCATATGGATTTGATGGGGCCTATGCAGGTTGAAAGCCTTGGTGGAAAAAGATATGCCTATGTTGTTGTGGATGACTTCTCTAGATTTACCTGGATAAACTTCATCAAGGAAAAATCTGATGTGTTTGATGTCTTTAAGGAGCTATGCAAAAGACTTCAAAGAGAGAAGGAAAGTTGTATTGTCAGAATAAGAAGTGATCATGGAAAGGAGTTTGAGAACAACAAATTTGATGAATTCTACTCCTCAGAGGGAATTAATCATGAGTTTTCTTCTCCTATAACGCCTCAACAAAATGGGGTGGTGGAAAGAAAGAATAGGACCATACAGGAATCTGCCAGAGCAATGATTCATGCTAAGAAACTTCCTATTCATTTTGAGGTGAAGCTATGAATACGACTGCTATGTTCTATGAGGTCACCCTAAGAAAGGATCTTCCTCCACCTGTATGAACTATGGAAGGGAAAACCAAGCGTGAAATATTTCCATGTATTTGGCAGTAAATGCTATATTCTGACAGATCGTGATCAAAGGAGAAAAATGGATTCTAAGAGTGATGAAGGCATCTTTCTGGGATACTCCACTAACAGCAGAGCATATAGGGTATTCAACTCCAGAACCCAGGTTATGATGGAGTCTATTAATGTCATTGTTGATGACCATCATCAGGAACACAATGTCCCATATGATGTTGAGACATGGTTTGAGACATCACCTCAAGTACCTGATAAGGAAAATGTACCTGATCCTTCTCCTCCAAAATTTGAACCAGAGGAAGTTAACAAAGATCCTTCCATCAGAATTCAGAAAGATCATCCAAAGGATCTCATCATTGGGGATCCAACCAAAGGTGTCGTTACAAGATCCAGAGAAACTGTCTCAAACTCTTGCTTTGTGTCAAAGATAGAGCCAAAAAATGTCAAAGAAGCTCTAAGTGATGAATTCTAGAATGGAGCAATGCAAGATGAATTGAACCAATTCAAGCAACATGAAGTATGGGAATTAGTTCCTAGACCAGAAGGAACAAACATCATTGGTACAAAATGGATCTACAAGAACAAGTCTGATGCAGAAGGGACTGTCACCAGGAATAAAGCTAGACTTGTTGCTCAGGGTTACACTCAGGTTGAAGGGATTGACTTTGATGAGACTTTTGCACGTGGCTGGGCGGAATCAATCGAGGCTTCTTCTAGGGTTGCTTGCATTCTAAAATTCAAACTATTTCGGATGGATGTAAAAGTGCCTTCCTAAATGGCTACTTAAATGAGGAAGTATATGTAGAAACGACCTAAAGTTTGTGGATCCAAGTTTCCCGATCATGTCTACAAATTAAGGAAAGCCCTATATGGATTAAAGCAAGCTCCTAGGGCACGGTATGAAAGGCTAACCAAGTTCCTTACAAACAAAGGCTACGAGAAAGGAGGCTTGGATAAAACTCTCTTTGTCAAGAATGAAGGAGGAAAGATAATGGTTGCTCAAATTTATGTGGATGACATAGTATTTGGTGGAATGTCAGACTCAATGGTGAAACATTTTGCCAATCAAATGCAAGCTGAGTTTGAAATGAGTCTTATGGGAGAGTTGACCTACTTTCTTGGACCGAAGTCACACGGATGGAAGACTCAACATTCCTTTCACAGAGCAAATATGCAAGGAATATTGTCAAAAAGTTTGGAATGGAGAATGCCAGCCATAAAAGGACTCCTGCTCCCACACATGTGAAGTTATCCAAGGACACAAATGGTGAAAAGGTAGATCAAAGTTTGTATAGAAGCATGATAGGGAGCTTGTTGTATCTAACGACCAAGAGACGACATTGCATTCTTTGTTGGGGTATGTGCAAGATACCAAGCTGAACCTAAAGTGAGTCACATTAACGGTGAAAAGAATTCGAAGTATGTGAGTGGAACTGCGGTTAAGGTATACTGTATTCCATGGATGTGAACCCATTTTATGCAGTTATTGTGATGCTAAGCTGGGTGGTAGTCGATGATGAGAAAAAGTACCTACGGAGGATGCTTCTTCTTGGGAAACAATCTGGTTTCTTGGTTCGACCAAACAAATGTGTCCTTGTCCCTTCTTTGAAGTGAATACATAGCTTGGTAGCGATGTTCTCAAATGGTGCGGATGAAGCGGATCTTTGTCGAGTACAATGTCACACAAGATGTCATGACATTGTCTTGTGACAATCTGAGTGCTATTAATATTTCAAAGAATCCTATACAACACGGTGGACTAAGCACATTGACATAAGACATCACTTCATCGAGACCTTGTGGAGGAGAAAGTGATTAAAGCTGACCATGTAGTCATGAACCGTGACATTTTACTAAAGCTCTTGATGCTAGTCAATTTGAGAATTTAAGGAGCAAACTGGGCATTTATCAATATGAGGAATTGTAGCAATTAAAATTGCTTACAAAGAGGAGAAGAAACCTTGTATTTCAAATAAATATGAATGGGTCACTTCTTTATTTCCCTCTTATTTTTAAAGGTTTCAAGAATATCAAGAGACACCTCCATATAATAACCTCTCCTATTGAAAGTATCATTTCCTCTCCACCCACAAGATACATTCAAATTCTTTGTCAGTTCCTCAATATATCTCAGAGAAATATGTCTTCTTCATCCCAAGACTCTGATTGTTCATCTCCCACCATGGCTGAGATTAGGGCAATCGCTGCAGCCATGAATGTTGAACCTGTGAAGGTCTCCCCTCAGCGTTCAATGGCAACTGACTCTCAGAATCAGCATGCATGGAATATTCAAGGATCATCAGGTTCCCTTGGTAAGATTTACGCCTCATCCTCATCATTTCCCCGAGATAAGAAATAGGGAAGGTACCATGTATGTAGAAGGAGCCATTGTTAGGATAGTCACCAGAATCCTAGCGAAAATCACCTTGTTCACGGAATTTACATTCCCCTTAATCAAGGCCTGCTAGCCCTAGTTTAGTAGATGATCCAGGATGTCACAAAGGATGTCATGACATCGATGATCACGTCCAGGCAACTCATGTGGACCCTGATTCTCCTGCTGATTTCCCTGCCAAAGCAAAGGGTGGTATTTCTGGCTCTCAAGATGAGCAAATAACCAGAGCTGGAACTTCTTCAAAGAAGTATAGAGCTAAATTTGTTGGCTGCTCAAAATGCAAAAGAACACCAATGGCCAAGAAAAGGAAAGCTCCTGTACCTGCAAAGTCTGATCAAGCTTACGGCAAGATTCGAGGTTGAACTAAGCTGGCTGGTCATATTCTTGCTTCTTTGCTAACAATGAAGATGCTTCCTTCCACAGTGCTTCTTCGGAGAAGAAAGCACTTGAGATGTTGCTCCTTGCCCCTATTCTTCTGTTTTGTCAATTTTCTTGTTATTTTTCTTGTTTTTTGTGTTGTTTCCTTTTCCCAATTTTGTTTGGATGATTGTAACTTATTGTTGACAGCATTGTTCTCTTGACAATTGTTGGTACCTCCTTTATTTATTTGCTTGAATTGTTTGGGGCAATTGTATGGCTTCCTTTGGCCCTTTATGGCTAAAAAGGGGGAGAAGAACTACTGTGTTGTGATGTATGGGACTTTAAGAATTGTATGGTGTTTAAATTACATTTATGTGGGCAATTGTGGGATTGTGCGATTTTTGTATGGGTAGAATTTATCTTATCTCTAGGTTCTAGTTTATTTAAGCTTAGAACTAGTTTGTCTTCTATTGCTCACGATAGTTAAGTAGTTTTAGCCAAAAATGTGCCAAAGGGGAGTTTGTTAGTGTTTTTAAGTTGGCATTATGTTTGGTAAAACTAGGCTTTAGCAATGTCATGATAGATGTCATGACATTCGGATTGAAGATAAATCCTACACTAAGGATGTTAAATGGACAGCTCGAGCTGAAGCTAAAGCGTGTTGGAAATGCGAAAGCGATCGATGTCATAACGAGATGTTATGACATTCGATGTGTTTGATACATGAGAATCTTTGTTCTGAGATTTTTCGGGAAGTTTGTTGAGTGCTAAATATTGTTTTTACATTATTAGAAAGCATGCTCACGTGGCTGCTAGGTTAATCTTAATTAAACCTAAATTGGTTGTTGAAAAGACCATGTTTTAGGATTAAATTAAGTGAACCCTAGCTATCTTTATGGAAGCCCAGCGAAGTTTCGGGATGCTTCTATAAAGGAATTCAACCCTTACAAGTGTTGCGCCCTTGGAATGTATTGAAGAGATAGCGACTTGTTATTTGTCTTTGTTAGGATTTGTAACAGATTGATATTGTGTATTCTAGTTTCTCTTGTGAGCCAAGCAACTATCAATTGATAAGTGCATTGGACTAGGATTTCTTTGTAAGGGTAGTTTATCACTCAAAGCTTTAAAGCACGAGTGTTTGTCCTTGATTGAAGCTTTGAAGCAAGATCAAGATATTTTATTGAAGTGTGTCTTCACAATTCAATTAGTCAATAGGTTGATATCACTGCTGTGATTGAGGGGGAGTGAGTAGGTACTCAGATCTAAGTAGGACTTAGGTTGAAGTTGCATTGGGTAGGTTTTAAGTGAAGGAGATAAATTGGTGGTTTATTCCTGTATTAATTCTACTAATATTGAATTTCCTCCCTGGCTTGGTAGCCCCCAGATGTAGGTTTGTTGAACCGAACTGGGTGAACAATTTATTGTGTTCTTTACTACTTTCTGTATTTACTGTGTGAAGTGTTAACATAGTGTCAGATACTGTGTCATAACATTCTCTGTGACATCACGTATCTGCTGCCAGGAATTTCAATTATTATTATTATTATTATTATTATTATTATTATTATTATTATTATTATTATTATTATTATTATTGTGTTTGAACTTAAAAAAATATGTAGAGATTAAGTATTTCATTTTTAAAAAAGTTATTATTTTGATATTTTATTTCCTTATATTTTGTTCTTCACTTTTACATTAATGTTTTTTTTAATGTCTTTTGCTTAATCATTCACAAAAGAAAGCAAAAGAAAGCTCGAGAAAATGACAACCAGCAAGCCCGCTCCCACGAGTGGAAGAGTCATTAGCAAGCTAAAAGCAGAAAGCCAAACTAAAAGCTCATTATGGGAAGGAAATCACAGGTGAAGCATCAAACCTTTGGATCGTCATCCGGCGAAGATGTTTAATTAGTTTAATTTAGTTTGTTAATTTTATCATTTATTGTATCATTTGTGTGAGCAATGCTCCAACAAAAACCAATTGTTGTAATCTTCCTTCATTAATCAATAAAATTGTGTTTTCCATCCAAATATTTGCGAAATATCTAGTTTAGCGTAAATTCTTTGGAAATTTCTTTTCTTTACAATCATATTCATGCATCATACTTTGCATTTAAGTCTACCATCTAGAGTCTAATCCTTCACAGTTTTGAGCTCATTTTCCCAGATAGAAAATTGTCAAGTATCGTCTTAGAGTTTCTCATTGCGTCATGACTTCGAGCGTCACGATACGAGCAAAAGAAGAAAAGTAATGGAGAATTTTGAGCAAGAAAACGTTGAACTCCGTAGTACCGTAACTACGCTACAAGAAGAAGTGGAAAGACTCACATCTTTGGTCAACTACTTGCCACGGCAAAGTCAACAAGCGCATCGGCGGTCATAACAAATAACAACTTTAGAGGATACTACTACTCCGTTTCATTTGTCGCGATCGGTAGTTCACCTTTCATGCATGAGGGCTATCCATGGGAATGCCTTTTAACCCGGCATTGGAGTTCGCCAACCGACTTCTCAAACAACCTCGCTTGAAATACCTACTGCGACCAAAGCGCTCGTTCACTCCACATGGAATAACTTTCCACAAGTAACAATGTGGTTTCTCAACCGATCATGTTGAACTCAGCTTCCGTAGTGCACACTACCACAGACGAAGAAGTTCATCACACTCCAGGAAATAGCACGAACGCTCGTGGTTCAATGGAGAATCTCCAGGAACAAATCCTCAAAATGCGACGAGATAAAAGCGATTCAAGGGAAAGAATTGTTTGGGAAAAGCGCCCAGGATCTCTGCTTAGTCCCTCGTGTAAAAATACCTGCGAAATTCAAAATCCCGGATTTTGAAAAATACAAAGGGAATTCTTGTCCTCAGAGTCATCTTACAATGTATGCTAGGAAAATGTCTACGTCAATGAGGATCATCAATGTTAATTCATTACTTCGGGATAGTCTCACCGGTGCCCGCGAAGTGGTACATGGGTTTAGACGACACGAATATCCAAACATTCAACGACTTAGGTAAAGCCTTCGTCCGACAATACAAATTCAACTTGGATATGGCTCACGATAGGGATCAACTCCGCTCCATGTCACAAAGGAAGAGACATTCAAGGAATATGCTGCGATGGAGGAAATTGAAGTCAACCCGCCCTTGGAAGAGAAAGAGATGACTAAGGTATTCTTGAATACTCTAAACTCATTCTACTATGAGCAAATGATCGCTAGCGCTCCGGAGACTTCAACGAAATGGTAAGCATGGGAATGCGACTAGAAGAAGGGGTTGGACGGGACGTCTAACCAAGGAAGTAGGATCTTCTAGTAATACCAAGAAAGTTGGAACCGGTTTCCCAAGGAAAAAGAACATGGCGTAGGAATGGTATCCAGAAACCACGTGAAATGTCATTCAACAACGACGGTGGCTGCCATAGCACCCATCAACCAACTCGGGATCCGCAATTTCAACAAAATCAACAAACTCAACAGCCTCGTCAGCGAGGCTCGGCGGTTTCACAACCAAAACCGTGCGCCTCGGGTCACTCGGTTCGACCCAATTCCCATGCGTACGAGAACTTTACCGCGATAGAAAGGAATCTATCGAGACAGGTTACCACCTGGGTCCCTGAAAAACTACCATGGTGGTACAAAGCTGACATGTCTTGCCCTTTTCACCAAGGGGCACCAGGCCATGACCTTGAGCATTGCATAGCATTGAAGGCAGAAGTACAAAGATTAGTGAAGGCTAATCTTCTTTCCTTCAGAAACACAAGTCCGAATGTGCAAGCGATCCACTTCCGACCATAGTGGACACTCAGTGAATCTAATGCTAAGGAATACAGACAGGTACCTTGTCACAGACGTAAACTTAGTCAAAGGAAACTTGGTGCATCTTCATGAAGCATACAGTACCATGAGCACCTTCACTAAGCATGATTATGCAGCTTGCTATATCTGTTCCAAGAATATCCATGGATGTCCCACCATAAGAGCAGATATTCAGCATTTGTTAGACATTGGTGATTTACAAATTTACAGAAACCGAGATGACCATGACGTAAATACAATAGGGCATTTTCCGCATGAGCTTTTAGTCTCAGATATCAACTCGGAAAATCCGAAGTAGCGTTGTGATCCCTTGTTTCAACATACCCGAGCATGTGGAGATCGCGTACAGTGGTTCCAACATTCCAACATCTCCTTTGGTAATTTGCCCACCTGGTCCTGTTCCGTACAGTTCTACTAGAGCAATTCCTTACCAGTACAATGCAACCTTGATAGAGGATGGGAAGGAGAAACCCATGCCTACACTTCCAGCTAATGTCAATATAACAGAAATCGGACGAGTAGCAGAAGTGGGCGAGTACGCTCCATTGCCACCAAAATCGCCTTGACTCACGTTGTTAAACAAAACCAAGTTAACATATCCTCACGAGAATCACCTAGCGATTCCATTGTTAACCAGGTACAAACATTGGTTCTCTTGATGGAACCAACATCAACTCGAGACTTTGACGAGATCACGAAACTAATCAAGAAGAGCGAATATCGAGTCGTAGACCAATTGATCTGAGACTCCTTCAAAAATTTCAATATTGTCTTTACTCCTTAACTCGAAGCTCATCGAAGCTTTGATGAGAGTACTAGACCAGGCTTATGTGGATCACGATGTGACTACAGACCAATTTGGAGGATCGTCTCCAACATAACGACTATGACAATCGAGTTTAGTGACGAAGAACTTAGGAAGAAGGAAAAATCATAACTTGGCCTTGCACTCTGATTTGCCGATCGATTCCTATCAATGTATTGGTGGATACGAGTTCGTCTTTAAGCGTAATGCCAAAACGGCCTCGCTCGTTTAGCACAAAGGCATAATGAAGTTCAACGACATCATAGTAAGAGCTTTCGATGGATCGAGAAAGTCGGTTATTGGGAAGTTGATCTCCCAATGACAATTGGCCTCACACTTTCAAAATTACGTTCCAAGTCATGGATGTACCAGTGCGTATAGTTGCTTGCTAGGAAGACCTTGGATCCACGATGCGGGCGGTAACTTACTCTCCATCGAAATTAAAATTCACGATGAAATGGAAAGTTGGTGACCATCGGTGAACAAGCTTTACTTGTAAGTCATCTATCGGTTTCTCCTTCATCACGCCAATGACATTGAAGCGCGCATCTCCCGAAAATCCGTTAGAAGATGAATCTACTAAAAAGCGGATCATCTATCTCTTCATATAAAGCGGCACAAATGGTGAAAGATGGCAACACTCGAGGATGGGGACAAGTTATCAAACACATCAAGAATGAAACGAAAGCCGGACTCGGGTTCACACCATTTCTACAAAAACAAGAGAAAGATGAAGCACTTCCCACGATCAAGGAAGTATTTCCAGTGGAGGTTTCTTAAACCTGTTCGCAAGAGGTTAATGTTGTAACCATTGAAGAGGATGAAGATGATCCATCGAATCAGAAGAATGGAGCACTTATTTGAATAGCCACGAATATGTGTCTCAAGAGGAATCATATGCAAGATCAATTCAAAGACATGTCCTGCTACAGCGTGAAAATCCACAGTCCTGCTGAAATTTGGGATACCTTGGGAGAACCAAGTGGCAAATACGATTACATGGTGAAATACTCTGCGCGAGCTCAAAAATCCGGATCGAAGATATCCACCCACAGGGATGGGGTGATGACTTTGACTACCCTAGTCAATCGGAAGAGGAATACTCGTCTTCTCAAACTAATCAACAGGATCGAGGTCCCAAATGAAGATCTCTTTCAACACGTCGTGGATTTCACCAAGCGGATCCACGGTTACCACTACATCAACATGATCACTGAAGATCAAGAATATGACTCGGGATACGATGCGGAAAGTGTCGGCGACAAGCGAGTCTCTTCACTCCGAGGCGGAAGGAACATCCCGATGTTCCACACAAAGATCAACAGGAAGTACAAAGGCTATCTCTCATACTTCCCGATCTATTAATCAAGAAGATCGCTTTAGTAGCACCAAAGGCAAATGCCATCGTTCAGAGTCCTCAAAGCCTGCTCAGCCAGCAATCAAAGTTTACTCAAGGGTTAAACCAAGCGTAAAATTACCCGAGTATCTTGACTTCCAAGGAGTTCGTTACTATTGGAAACCTGTTGAAGTTAGGACTAATGTTCATAGCTCTAAGTAGTTTATCTTTGCTTTTTGTTTTGAACTCTCGCTTCGCCCAAAGCGAAGAGATGTTTTATAGGGTTTAGCTTTTAAATAATTTCTCTTTGTCTTGCCCAAGACAAATGAGTTTGTATTTTAGGGCCCTATTCATATTGTGAAACATAAATAAAATGCGTTGTTTTGTTTCCACTCTCTGTGTTTATTGATAACACGAATTTATATAACATATTTGACGTAATTTTCATAGACAATATTACTATTTTTATTTAATTATTCTATTTTATTTCCGTATTATGTTGGTATTTCTTTCGTTTCAGGAATTTGCATTAAATAAAGATTAATTGAGCAAAGGAACAAAATCAAGGCAAAATCGGATTAAAAAGATAAAGAAATGAAGCAAAGGGGTAACAATAGTAAAAGGATGGGTAAAAGAAGGAGAAAACAATTATACAAGCCAAAGGAGCAAAGCCCAAAGAAAAGCCCTTGATCCACTAGGCATGACGGTCGTCGACCATACGCCACGGCCGTAAGACATCCATGAAGCGTGGCGGCCGTAACACCATGGCCACGACCGTAACACGGAAAACATGAAACACCTCGTAACGCACTTGTGGCGTAATGCGCCTAATAGCGGTTACAAAACAAGTGCGAGCGTGGAAAAGCTTCAGCGGAGGAGTCAAAGACTCTGAAACTTCTCACCACCCACTCATGCCACATTCAACCCACTTCCTTCTTACATCCCATGTTCTCCCATGATCTTGGCGGTTTTACCCATGATCTCCACTTCTCTTCATATGAATTTGGAAAAGGTAGTTACAAGTGAAGGCTATAAATCTGACTTCAAGCATTCGATACAAGGGTCGAGATTTCTTCCGAACAACCGTTTACGAGTTTTCTATTTTTGTATTTTCTTTTAGTTCCGCATTTCTATTTTATTTTATTTTCAGTTTCTTTTCTTATATTTTATTTTTAGTTTAAGCCTTTGTAATTTTCTCACAACAATTTCTACTGGGAATTGTTGTGTATTTCACTGATCTAACCTTACGTTAGATCTAGTGCTTTTTATTTCCTTGTTGCAATTTTCTTTTCGATTCAAGTGAAGAACAAGATTATTCAAGTATTATTATTTCCAGGTTCTTAATATAATTGTTTTATTTTATTTAAGTATTGTTGCTTGATATTTATTTATTTAATTATGGGAATGTTTAAATATATTGAACCTTATTATTTAGGCAAATCCGAATTAATAAATATGTAAAGCTAAACCGTTTAGGTATCGGTAGTAATAGTAGTAAAAGTAGGAATTAAATTGTTTCTAAGCTAAGATATTAATTAACATAATTTACGGTTATGACTTTTATAATTAAAATCTATCTTTTAGATTCTGAGTAAGTTAAGTAGAATAGGTTAGATCGAGACCACGAAAGTGTGAGGTTTTAGGATAGCTAAAGTTAGGCATTTGATTTAAATACGGTGAAAGCGCTTTAAAACAAATTAGAATTAATTAAGTTTCCAAAAGTATGTTCTAAACACTTATAGGCTAGCGAAAGCGGTATAGGGCTTTAGGCGTGTAATCAAGATAAGACCACGAAAGTGTGAGTTGAGGGTTTTTAAGCGATTAATTCTGAGATAAATTAAGTTAACCATCTTTATACGCTTAGGTTCAATTTAATCCTTAAGGTTCACTACATTACGTCCGATATCCATTTTTATATTTCTATTTTTCCTTAAACCAAAATCCAAAAGAATTATTAGCCTTTAGTTGTATCAGTAACTTAGGATAACAATAGATCGATTTATAGTCTACGTGGGTTCGATATCTTTTTAAAACTACGCGATAGGGCTGTGCACTTGCGGTCTCGATTCATAGGCGATAAAGTCCTGCGATCAAGTTTTTGGCCGTTAGGGGACTATTTAAGTCGATATTGTAACTCGGTGTTACAGTATAGACTAAGGCACCTTTACTTACTACCATGTATGACCCAAATTTTCCTCGCCCATTATCGATATTATGAGGAACCACGGGAATCCCATAGATCCGACCTTGAAATCTTGATGGAAAACTTTAATGCTTCACAAACCTACTCCTACCCACTACCTTGAACTACCAATCCCATATTTTGAAGAACCACAAAACTTATAATTTCAACCAAATCTTTCCTCAACCCAATCCTTCCTACAATTATCACACCCAATATTTTCAAGGATCACAGAACCATACAAATCGATCTCGAAATATTAATGGAAGATTTTAACGAATCATGTAGGATGATAGAGCGATGGGAAACACAAAGGAGACCTTAACCTACTTTCAAGACTACGAAGAATCGCAAAATTTTAATTTGAAACATCAATGGAAGATTCGGATGAGATGATAACTAACTCTAGGTTAGAGTCTATGATTGAGCACTTTGTAGAGACACAATTTATCCAAAATGAAGCACTAACTATCCAAAATGAAGAAATGCGAAAACAAATTCTTCAAATTAATGAAACAGTTAGCCAACTAACAGGTATGGTTGAATCCTCGCGTCTCACACGTTGGCTTAGAGACTAAAATCTCTCAACT
The DNA here is from genome assembly GCA_021764765.1 of Vicia sativa. Taxonomy (NCBI): domain Eukaryota; kingdom Viridiplantae; phylum Streptophyta; class Magnoliopsida; order Fabales; family Fabaceae; genus Vicia; species Vicia sativa. Next base: position 196,744,530 of record CM038796.1, read on the forward strand.
CAAACAAAACCTTCTAGGACCTCTGCAGGAAGATGTGGATGTTGAAACAACCATTATGGAAAAACTATTTGGAAATCTAGAAAGTGATGATGAGTATGAGGAGAGTGATATTGTGTCAGGAAAGTTCGATGACAAAATAGTGGAGATTGAGAAAATGAACCAACAATGTTCGAGAGGAGGTTGTAAAGAGGTAGAAAAAGAAGCATCTATCGTAACCAATCACTACATCCACTGATTCCCTTCCGAAAATTTTTATGGAAACTCGGTAGACTCCCAATCTAAAAGCATGCGTTGCGGTATTGAAAAATATCCATACTAATTCACCACCATTTGAAGTCTTACCTAAAAGCGAAAATTAGAGGACCATAAAATTAGGGATATAATTCTTTGTTAAGAGGGTAAGGTTAACTTATGAGGCGATGGGCGAAATCACTAAGCCAAAATTGAAAAACTTATACTTAGGATAAATCGAACCACTACCAATATGTCGAAAGAATAAGCAGCCCTAGGGCGTAAGAAAAGAAAGGTGAGGATATGTGAGATGGCTTGATAAGTGGCCATGGAAAATCAACGGTAGTCATTCTAGTTTCTAATTTTAATTTTTCTTTTTAGTATTTTCAATTTTTCTATTTTATGTTAAATTTTAAATTTTAGTCGGTTGTCTATTGCACCTTTCTTAGATGCGCTTGAACTATTTCCCCGTACCGATAATTAAACTCAATAAAATTTCACGTTAATATTTATAATTATAATTGAGTATTATTAATTATCGTATTTCTGTCTATATTAATATACGAATTAATATTTCCCAATATTTATTATATTAATTATAAGGCATTATATACTAGTATTGTATATATATCCTACTAATTAAAAGTTTGAATTATCTATATTATATATATATACAAGTATTTATTATGTATGCATGCGATCTGAAAAACAACAAATCAATTCCCTATCTCATACCCCAAGTCGCATGTATTACTAGAAAGGCATGTAATTACAATTCCCTGCAAATTCTTCACATGCCAAGATTTAGATTCTGCCTAAATTCACATCTCGCTGCCCAAAACGATCGTCCCCATGCCTCACGCGTTTTATCTTCTGGTCTCCTTGACTGATTTAATGTTTCGTCCGTTTCTTCTTTTCATCTCCCACAATAACTCATATTTAACCATTTCTTTATTATACCATTAATCAAAATATTCTCTTCATTTCCCACCATAAAATACATTCAAACTCTTCTCTTCCATTCCCCAACATATTATTATTATAATTTATTCCTCTTAAATCCTAAAAACACTATAATTATCCATCCTCATTTCTTCTCATTTCACACCCTTCCATCTAAATCTCATATACTTTCTCTCGTCCACTCTATCTTTCTTCCATTCCTTCATTACCTTCCTTCCATGGCTCCACGAAACACCAATCGTCAAGTGAACCCGAACCGACCTCGTACTAGAGGTAGAGAGCACGAGACGAAATTTTCCAAAGCGACAGTGACCACCCTACTCCTTTCTGATTTCTCCTGGTTCTATCGCATTGAGGACAATGCTTACTTTAAGTTGAAGGGAGTCAGAACATTTCTTAGTTCATTTTTATTTTCTTTGCTCTAGTTAGTATTTCCTTTCTGTTTCTTTTCCATGTATTGCAAAATTTCCATTTAATAAAATACATGTTTATGTAATTTTACTCTTTTATGTTTAATTCTTGTGCGTATTGATTCTTCCTTTTTCTTGAGCCATAACGAAAAAATTCAAGCGTTATATTAACATACTCAACTAGTATTAAGGTTGCTTATTTTAAATAAGAAATTTTATAAATAAGAACTCAAGCGACTAAAACAAAATTATTATCGTCATAACTCTTGAACCCCAACAGCGTTAGATTAGTTTAAGTACTTATTATACCAACACCTTAAGACTTAGTTTTAAAGTAATCCGGTAGTTTATAAAAGCGTTCGGCACCGCCTTAAGCGACAAACTACGTGGAGGATCGATGAATATAAGTGATTGATCAAGAGTTTTGAGAAATATTTATTAGAAGCACTTATTAAGTTAGATGGTCCTTACGATCATTTAATTCAACGTTCGGAAACTATAAATATTTATGCAAATAAACCATTATGAATTGGTTGAGTGGTTTACGGTGCTTTGAACTTGGTAGAGACTGACGGTCCGATCCCCGCAATTTGTAATTGGATAAAGGGTACCAAATATAACTACGAACTCCAAGCTGGATTATAAAGATCAAAGTCACTAACGGTTACTCCACTATGTGCGTGGGTAAAGGGCTTAATGTGATTGCAAAGAATGAAAGCAGGTGAAACAAAGCGAAAGTGTTGGGTCGAGTTATAATTCATGACTTAATTTGGTCTACATAAATAAGGTTATCTAGTGTTATTACGGTAATTTTAATGTCGAAGTCTAAACTTGAGTTATCCAACAAAGTGAATAGCAACCAAATACGAATTGAATTGTGTTTTATATTTGCGTTTGACTTATCCTTGCTTGATTTTAATTTCTAATTTTGCTTGAGGACAAGCAAAGGTTTAAGTATAGGGAGTTTGATAACAATTTATATAACATATTTGCGTAATTTTCATAGACAATATTACTATTTTATTTAATTATTCTATTTTATTTCCGTATTATGTTGGTATTTCTTTCGTTTCGAATTTGCATTAAATAAAGATTAATTGAGCAAAGGAACAAAATCAAGGCAAAATCGGATTAAAAGATAAAGAAATGAAGCAAAGGGTAACAATAGTAAAAGGATGGGTAAAAGAGGAGAAAACAATTATACAAGCCAAAGGAGCAAAGCCCAAGAGAAAAGCCCTTGAGTCCACTATTTGTGTGGTCGATCGGCCATCTGCACGACAGTAAGACATCCATGAAGCGTGACGGCCGTAACACCATGGCACGACCGTAACACGGAAAACATGAAACACTCGTAGCGCGCTTGCGGCGACGTAATGCGCCTAATAGCGATTACAAAACAAGTGCGAGCGTGGAAAAGCTTCAGCGAAGTCAAAGACTCACGAAACTTCTCAACCACCCACTCATGCGTTCAACCACTTCCTTCTTACATCATGTTCTCCCATGATCTTGGCGGTTTTACCCATGATCTCCACTTCTCTTCATATGAATTTGGAAAAAGGTAGTTACAAGTGAAGGCTATAATCTGACTTCAAGCATTCGATTGCAAGGGTGGAATTTCTTCCGAACAACCGTTTACGAGTTTTCTATTTTTGTATTTTCTTTTCGGTTCGCATTTCTATTTTATTTTATTTTTCAGTTTCTTTTCTTATATTTTATTTTTAGTTTAAGCCTTTGTAATTTCTCACAACAATTTCTACAGGAAATTATTGTTATTTTTCAACGATCTAACCTTACGTTAGATCTAGTGCTTTATTTCTTGTTGCAATTTTCTTTTCGATTCAAGTGAAGAACAAGATTATTCAAGTATTATTATTTCCAGGTTCTTAATATAATTGTTTTATTTTATTTAAGTATTGTTGCTTGATATTTATTTATTTAATTATGGGAATGTTTAAATATATTGAACCTTATTATTTAGGCAAATCCGAATTAATAAATATGTCGACTAAACCGTTTAGGTATCGGTAAGTAATAGTAGTAAAAGTAGGAATTAAATTGTTTCTAAGCTAAGATATTAATTAACATAATTTACGGTTATGACTTTTTATAATTAAAATCTATCTTTTAGATTCTGAAAGTAAGTTAAGTAGAATAGGTTAGATCGAGACCACGAAAGTGTGAGGTTTTAACGGATAGCTAAAGTTAGGCATTTGATTTAAATACGGTGAAAGCGCTTTAAAACAAATTAGAATTAATTAAGTTTCCAAAAGTATGTTCTAAACACTTATAGGCTAGCGGCGGTATAGGCTTTAGGCGTGTAATCCGAGATAAGACCACGAAAGTGTGAGTTGAGGGTTTTAAGCGATTAATTCTGAGATAAATTAAGTTAACCATCTTTATACGCTTAGGTTCAATTTAATCCGCTTAGGTTCACTACATTACGTACGATATCCGTTATTATATTTCTATTTTCCTTAAACCAAAATCCAAAAGAATTATTAGCCTAGGCGTATAGTAACTTAGGATAACAATAGATCGATTTATAGTCTGTGGGTTCGATATCTTTTTAAAACTACTGCGATAGGGCCGTGCACTTGCGGTCTCGATTCATAGGCGATAAAGTCTGCGATCATTTATTTTCATTTTACCCTTTTACGGAAATGATAATCCTAAAAACACGTAAAGAAATCTTCAAAAAAAAAATCATCATAATGAAAATTAATAAACACTTTCACATTAACTTTAAAAAAAATGATGATAAAAACTCTTTTAATCGAACATAAATCAAAAATGCAGATTAAACAAATGGACAAACCCATTAAAAGCGGTAACTCTACGCTCTCTCGACTTTGAAATCCCTATGAAGTTCTTTGAAGAAGAATTGAAGAAGAGATCCGGATGAAATTACTCATTGCTTAAGCACGAGGAAAGGATCATCCGACCTCACAAAGAACCTCTAGAAGCAATCAACTTGGGTTAGGAAGATATAAAAGAAGTCAATATTGGAGCTTCACTCCAGTAGTGTCAAAGCAAGCGATAAGTCTTCTCAAAGAATATGTTGATGTGTTTGCTTGGTCCTACCAGGGACATGCCGTTTGGATACCAGCATAGTAGAGCATCACTTGCGTTAAAACGAATGTCCTTGATTAAGCGAGGAGAGTTCATCACTGAAATGGTGAGAAAATTAAAAGGAAGTCCAAAAACGACTCGTTGGTTTCCTTGTCCTAAGTATCCTCGATGGCTAGCCAACATAGTACTGTGTCAAAAAAGATGGAAAGGTCGAATGTGTGTTGACTACGAGATCGAACAAAGCTAGTCCAAAGGCGATTTCCGCTTAGCATGTCGACATGCTAGTGGATAATCTTGCCAAATTCAACGTCTTTTCCTTCATGGATGGTTCTCTGGTTATAATCGGTCAGAATGGCTCCGAAGACATGGAGAAGACCTCTTTTATCACGCCATGGGCACTTTTTGCTACAAGGTAATGCCATTTGGATTAAAGAATGCGGTAGCAACTTACCGGAGGGCAATGACTACTCTCTTTCATGATATGATGCACAAAGAGATCGAGGTCTCGTGGGCGACATGATAGCAAAGTCCGGCCTTTGAGGAACATATAGACTATCTCTTAAAGTTGTTTCAACGACTAAGGAAGTTTCACTCCTTTGAATCTAACAAGTGTACCTTTGGGGTAAGATCGAAAACTCCTAGGGTTCATCGTGAGGTCAAAAGGAATTGAAGACCACACGACAAAATTAAGGCTATTCGGGAAATGCTACGCCCACGTGGAAAAGCAAGTAAGAGGATTTCTTGGACGATTGAATTATATCT